>CAJHQQ010004928.1:0-22332 GCA_905132885.1 Moricandia moricandioides | reverse complement strand
AACATCGCTTTATATTTATCGTTATATCAATTCGGTTTTCCGGCTTCTACAGAAGGATCTACAACATGTCAAGATAGCTTGTTGAAAGTCAAGGCTGATCCGTCAGTTGTGAAGGAAAGTGGTGATTTTCAGAATATTTGTGGCATTGTTCTTGTCATCTCCAACATGATGTGATTAGATGACTACATCAAACAGGTATACATACATATACACAACCAAGAACCTAATTTATTCACACTTTGTTTGTACGTAACCGGTTACCATTATTGATTAAAATACAAGAGAAAAGTGTTACATAAAAAAAAAATACAAGAGATTAAGTGACCGCAAAGTTCTCAAATCATAAAAGAAAATACTCCAAATGAAACACCTCATCAAGTAAAACTCATGATTGTTTACACACAAGGCTGTTACAAAGGATCATCATTACTCAATATGAATGTACTTTATTTCAAACATGCAGTACCGGTCCGGTGAATTGAATGGCTAGAAGCCCAAAAATGTTATGGGCTGGTAGTTAATAGCAGTTCTGAGTATGAGCCTTCTGATTCTCATAATGGACTTGTGAAAGAAGTCCATGATCAATCTGAAGCCCACCATCTATCAGCTACCTCAACGGATAAGCAGTCAAACCTCAACGTCTCTGCTCACGATCAAACTATGAGTGTCGTACGTCCTTGCCAGCTCATGGTGTGACCGTTGCAAATAGATTTGGTCCCTTGTCATCATGTGCTGTCACGTGCTAGGGTTTTGGTTGAATAAGATAAGCTCTTGTACCAATATAAAGGGCAGAGAGTCTTACTCTGTAACTTTGTGCAAAAAGATAAATAAAGATAGAAATTCAAGTTCTTCTGGTTTCTTTTTGTCTTCATGGTATCAGAGCCATGGATGAAAATGAAGCTCTCTCTGCGCCATCTCTAAGTATCAATCAGTGTGTAACACTGAAGTTATCTTCCACAAATTACCTCTTGTGGAAAACACAGTTCGAATCTTTCCTATCAAGTCAGTCTTTGCTGGGTTTTGTTAATGGAGCCTCTCCTCGCCCTAACCCGACCATCACTGTTCGTCAAGGTGAAATCAATGTTGAGCAAGCAAACCCTGAGTTCCTGAGATGGATACGCAAGGATCAGTTGGTTGTGGCTTGGCTTTTTGGTTCTCTCACTGAAGAGGCACTCAGGTCAGTCTACGGCCTTCATTCAGCTCAAGAAGTGTGGTTTTCTCTGGGGAAGAAGTACAACCGTGTCTCTGCTACAAGAAATCTAGATCTCCAATGCAAACTACAAGGTATGTCTAAGAATCAAAAGACAATGACCGAGTACCTAGGAGATGTCAAAAGCGTATGTGATCAGCTAGACTCAATAGGGTGTCCTGTCAGTGAACAAGAAATGATCTATGATGCCTTAAGTGGTCTAGGAAAAGAGTATGAGTCTATCTGCACAGTGATTGAACACTCAATGGATTCTGTTCCTGAAATGTCTTTTGAGGATGTTGTGTTTAAGCTGGTAAACTTTGATGATAAACTTCAAGTGTATCATCAACAAACTGAGGTCAATCCACATCTTGCTTTTCATGCTGGAAGAGGATATTCAAACAACAGAGGCAAAGGCAACTACAACAATAGGGGGAATTACATAGGACGTGGATCAAACGCTTACTCCACTCGTGGCCGTGGTTTTCATCAACAGTTCACATGGAATACAAGCTCTGGAACTACTGTTAAGCCAACTTGTCAAATTTGTGGCAAATATGGTCATTCAGCAGCCCGGTGTTACAGTAAGTTTGATCCAAACTACCAGGTTCCACACATCTCTCACAATGCGCTTACAGTTATGAAGCTCTCAGATCAAGAACAGACTAATGGAAATGAGTGGTATCCTGATTCTGCCGCAACAACACACATCACCAATAACTCCACTCAACTCACCTCTGCTCAACCATATCAAGGAAGTGATCAAGTAATGGTTGGTAACGGTGATTTTCTCCCTATCACTCACATTGGCACAGTTCCCTTACATACATCTCAAGGTATAATTCCACTCTGTGATGTTCTTGTCTGTCCAGAGATTACAAAGCCTCTCTTGTCAGTATCAAAGTTAACAACAGACTATCCTTGTGAGATTACTTTTGACTCTGACTCTGTATTTGTTAAGGACAAGCATACAAAGAAGGTGATCACTCAGGGCAAAAGAAATAAGGACCTGTATGTGTTGAAGGATGCGAGATATGAAGCCTTTTATTCTACCAGACAAAGAGCTACAAGTGTGGGGATATGGCATAAGAGGCTAGGCCATGCTCATAAAGAAGTCCTTCAACTTCTGGCCAGAAACAACTATCGTTTTGAATAAAGACAGGACACCCTTGTTATGTGATGCTTGTCAGTTAGGAAAAAGCTGCAGACTTTCGTTTTGTCTTCAGATACTAATTCAGTCAAGCCTCTTGAGAAGGTTCATTGTGATATTTGGGGACCTAGTCCAATGGTTTCTTCTCAAGGTTTTCGATACTATGTTATCTTTGTAGACAGTTTTTCAAGATTCACCTGGTTTTATCCGTTAAAGTTGAAATCAGACTTCTTCTCAGTATTCTTACAGTTTCAAAAGATGGTTGAAACACAGTTTCAAGAGAAGATTAAGCAGTTTCAATGTGATGGAGGAGACGAATTTATCAGCTCAGTTTTTATATCACATTTGGCAAGTTGTGGGATCAAACAGCTAATGTCGTGTCCTCATACCCCCCAGCAGAATGGAGTCTCTGAAAGGAAGCACAAACATATAACCGAAGTTGGAATTACACTCATGTATTACAGTAAAATACCGCAACAGTTCTGGGTGGAAGCATTCTTTACTGCGACATTTCTTGGCAATCAACTACCATCCTCTGTCTTGTCTGATAATAAGAGTGCATATGAGATGTTATATGGCAAACCACTAGACTATACAGCTTTGAGATCTTTCGGGTGTAAGTGCTTTCCTTATCTATGACCTTACATGAAGAACAAGCTTGATCCTAAGTCTCTGGCTTGTGTTTTTCTGGGATATAATGAAAAATACAAAGGCTATAGGTGTCTATATCCTCTTACTGGCAGAGTATACATAAGCCGTCATGTGCTGTTTGATGAATCCCAGTTCCCCTTCAGTGATATATATAGCAACTTTCACAAGCAAACTGAATCTCCTCTGCTACAGGCATGGCGACTGGTTAATCTGCAGTCTCAAGAACGTGCTGTTACATCTTCATCAGCTCCTCAGGAAGACCTCCCTCCACGACAATGCATTGTTCCTCAACATCCTCCACCACTCCCTACTACCCCTCCTCATGATCAGCCTATTATCTCGGATGGTAGTGGCTCTTCCACATCAGATTCGAGTTCTTCTTCTGATAACTCTCATAGTGATGAGGAACCCACCGAAGTTGCTCCACCACAGGTTGTAGAGATTGCTCCTCATCCTATGACCACAAGAGCGAGGTCGGGCATTTCAAAGCCTAATCCGAAGTACGCATTAATAACAGTGAAAGACAGTGCACATGAGCCTAGAAGTATAAAGGCTGCACTAAAGGATGATGAATGGAGGCGTGCAATGGGGGCTGAGATAGATAACATGAAGGAAACAGAAACATACACTCTTGTTCCTCCTGCACCAGATCAAAATCCCCTAGGATGCAGATGGGTGTATAAAAACAAGCTGAATGCAGACGGAACGCTTCTCAAACGACGTGCTAGACTGGTTGCTAAGGGCAATGAACAAGAAGAAGGTGTTGACTACGTTGAGACTTTCAGTCCAGTTGTGAGAACTGCAACCATTAGAACAGTACTTCATGTTGATGTGACTAAAAAGTGGGATATAAAGCAGTTAGATGTCCAAAATGCATTTCTCTATGGAGATCTCAAAGAGACAGTCTATATGATCTAGCCACCTGGTTTCGAAGATCCGGCAAGCCCTGACTTTGTGTGTAAGCTGCAGAAAGCTATATATGGTCTTAAGCAAGCTCCTCGAGCATGGTTCGACAAATTCAGTAACTTTCTACTTGAGTTTGGTTTCCAATGTAGCTTTCCTGATCCGTCTCTCTTTGTGTATCATCACGGCTCTTCGGTTATATATCTGCTTCTCTATGTTGATGACATGATCTTAACCGGGAATGACAACAAGGTGATTGCTGCACTTCTCACACAGCTCAACAAAGAGTTTCGTATGAAGGATATGGGTGATATTCATTACTTTTTGGGGATTCAGGTTCACAGATACAGTGAGGGTCTCTTCATGAACCAGTCGAAATATGCTCAAGATCTGCTAATAAGTGCAGGAATGCAGGACTGTGCTCCAATGCCTACACCTCTGCCAGTGAAGCTCGATAAACTGCGTGGTCAAGATGAACTATTCGCAGAACCATCATATTTCAGGAGCTTAGCAGGTAAACTCCAATATCTGACTCTTACGAGACCATACCTGCAATTTGCGGTCAACTACATCTGTCAGAAAATGCATCTGCTTAGTTCCTCTGATTTTGCTCTGTTAAAACGAATCCTCCGGTATGTGAAGGGCACACTTGAACACGTCATGACTATTAAGACTGCTACAGACTCGACAATGCTTTGGTATAGTGACAGTGACTGGGATGGGTGTAAAACAACAAGATGATCAACCGGTGGATTCTGCACTTTACTTGGTTCAACTCTGATCTCCTGGTCTGCCAAGAGACATGAAACAGTCTCCAAATCCTCAACGGAAGCTGAATATCGGACAATGTCCTTAGCTGCTTCTGAAGTGGCTTGGCTTCAAAGTCTTCTCCATGTCATGGGCCTTGAGCAGCAGGTTACACCACTCTTATTATGCGATAACCTTTCAGCGGTCTGTCTTGCTGCAAATCCCATGTTTCACAAGAGAACAAAGCATTTCGACATTGATTTTCATTATGTTCGGGAAAGAGTGGCTATGAAGAAGATCGAGGTCAAGCACATATCCGCAACTCTGCAACTTGCTGATGTCTTCACCAAGTCTTTATCACATGACTCTTACTTTAAGCTTCGCGCCAAACTCGGTGTCTCTGTTCTTCCGCCACTGAGTTTGAGGGGGTGTAATAGCAGTTCTGAGTATGGGCCTTCTGATTCTCATAATGGACTTGTGAAAGAAGTCCATGATCAATCTGAAGCCCACCATCAATCTGAAGCCCCAACGGATAAAGCAGTCAAACCTCAACGTCTCTGCTCACGATCAAACTATGAGTGTCGTACGTCCTTGCCAGCTCATGGTGTGACCGTTGCAAATAGATTTGGTCCCTTGTCATCATGTGCTGTCATGTGCTAGGGTTTTGGTTGAATAAGATAAGCTCATGTACCAATATAAAAGGGCGGAAAGTCTTACTCTGTAACTTTGTGCAAAAAGATAAATAAAGACAGAAATTCAAAGTTCTTATGGTTTCTTTTTGTCTTCAGTAATAAACATGTTAGCGAAATTTAAATGATTTGAAGGTAAAAAAATTTGAACTCATCATCTCTATTACACTTTTGCAATACAACTACCACTATGTTACATGTGATTCCTCTGAAATACAGGGTCGATAAAATACGTATAATAATTTAGGCCGGAAGCTCAAACTCTCAATGCTTGGTATCAAGGCCGGTACTGCAAACATGACACACAAGAGGCATACACCGAGCCAATAAAAAGGATCAAAGACAATGAAACCTTGCTACTTCAAGATGAATGTACACAGAGGTAGATGAATTCTCCAAGCTGCCAAGGAACATGTTGGTGAACAAAAAAAAAAAAAACATATTGGCGAACTCAACGTGAATAGGAAATATGAGATGGAGACGTGTAGATATTTGTTTGACTTTAGGAAAGAAGAAGATGGAGACGTGTAGTAAATATGAGAGTTGTTTACTTGTTGGAGTTGCATAGAGAGGTGAGTGTGTGGGAATTATATACTTTTATCATTACTTATGTTTTCCTCAATTTATTTTCTTTGTTGTTACTTAACATCTATATATTTAGATTATGCGTATGAAATAAATTATATATTTTTTTCTCTCTACAGTTTGAGATCCTCATATATATATATATATATATATAGATAATATTTTAAATATATAAAATTTGTACAAGAATTTGTGGGCAAAATATTATTAATAACGATTCGTTTACAATAAGTTATAAACAATGGAGGTTGACGCAGAAATAATGTGAATGGATAGGTTGTAGACAAATGATGTGGAGAAGGATCCGATGTGGATAGTGAAAATGTGGATGATGGGATTATGAACAAAAAAATTATGGACAAATAGCATTTTTAAATTTATAATATATCATTTATTAAATTTTAATATGTCTAAATTATATTTAATCGACGATTACTTCCAAAATTCTAATTCATCATAACATATCCACAAAAATACATTATAGTTATATCTACAAAATTATTCACAAAATGATGTGTCTGTTTATGGGTGTCATTCTGTAACCTATCAACCAAATCATCTTTAATGTAATACATCTACAAAATCTCATAGGTTCTTGCTTCAATCACCTGCAAACAAAACAAAGCAAAAGTTATATTGAGTAATGTTTTATGTAGATTGATGGATGGAAGAATATTGATTGATGTTTACTGTGGAGAAGACAAAGTTGAACATCGTTTTTATTGAGCTTTGAATGGAGAAAAACGAAATACATTTTTTAGACGAGGAAGCCGGGCTAAGAAAATCGATTGGGGTTTGTGTTCTTCATTCAGTTCAAAAGGAACAAGATAAAATTGAGATTCTAATTTGGGCATCCTTAGAAAGGTTCTTGAATTTGCATAACATAATTATAATATATTTTTATATCTTTTAATTTCTATTTGAAATACAAATAAATATTTTGATGAAAATTTTAAGAAGATATTTTTAAAATATATTTTAAAAAATTAGTTAATTAATTTTTTATTTATCATAAAAATAATTAAAACTTTAATTCATTTTTATTTATAACAAAAATTTAAATTATGTAAAATACTTTATTTCAATTTTTTTTATATATTACGTATGTCCAACTTAATTTAATTTCCACGTACATTTCAAATTTACAAATTAAAAAAAAATATGTAAATTAACATTGTTACATAATATTTTTTAAGATTGTTCCAAAAATAAAAAAAATATAAATTTTATAGAAATAATATTATAAGACACACAAAATTATGACTTTTTCATGTGTGATTCTTTTAATTTGGACCATCCTTAGAAAGTTTATTAAATTTTACATAATATAATTATAATATCTTTTAATTTTTATTGGAAATACGAATAAAGAATTCTAAGAAAATCTTTTAGAATCTTTTAAAATATATTTTCAAAAATTATTTAATTAAAATTTTAATTATCGTAAAAATAATTAAAATTTTAATTCGTTTTTGCTTTGTAAAAATATAAAAATTATGTAAAATATTTTTAATAGTATCCCAAAAATTTGCTTCTCTATAATGTATGTCCAAATTAATTTAATTTCCAAATATATTTAAAATTTAGAAATAAAAAAATATGTAAATGAATATCGTTACTTAATAGTGTTTTTCAAATAAATCGTTACAAAAATATAAAATTTATTAATTTTATACTAATAATATTATAAGTCACACAAACATTATTATAATGTTAGATAAGATAATCTATTACATTAGATTATATTAATTTATTGATTGTATAACTTAAAATATTAGTACTTAGTAAACCTACATGGTCGTGCGGGTCAAGATCTTGTGAGACTAATGTTTAAAGAAAAATAATTATTCAATTTAATTAAATTTTGTTGTCAAAAATCTAACCAATACAAAACCGACATTTGGATAATGAGGTTTCTATTGGGTTCTCTGCTCTTCTTAGCTAAGAACTTTCTATTGTTCTCTCTTTCCCTTTAATATTTTTTTTTTTAATTTTTAATAGGTAGATATTCAGTAACATTTCTCATAAAGTTGTTCTCAGTTACAGAGTCGTTCCTGTGGGCAGTCCTAAGAAACATTTGAATGGGACGCCACATTGTTGGGCCTCAAATTTAAAAGAAAAAATCATTTACTTGTAGAATAATAAATATTAAATAATTTGTTTGTTGAACAAAAAATATTTTGTTTGTTGTTATAATTTAACAGAAATAAATCTAAAAGTACAACTAAAATCAGAAAATATATTTTCATTAAATTTAAAAGTACAACTAAAACAAGAAAATATATTTCATATGATTAAAATTTAAAATTTTTATTTAGATTTAGTAAAAATAAATTATTAAAAACTGATTTCATAAGAAGGTTTAATTTTGCTGAAAATAAATACAATATTATTTTAATTTTGAATAGGGCCCCAAAAATCTAAAGACCGGCTTTACTCAGCTACAACTTCTTTGCTCTCAAATGTGGATTCAACGGTTTGCGTGAAACCTTGATGCAGATTCTAACACGATGAACTTTACCATTCCATCAAAATTTTATCAGTTAGAGTGATTTTTTTAATATCAATTGTGGAGATTTTATTTTACGAGTTAGAGTGAAATTTTACCGATTGCAAACCAAATTCCATATATTCTATTTCAAAAAAAAAAATCTTTTGTATAAGTTTTTTTTCGTCAACAAATTTTTTAAAATTTCTTTATTTAATTTTCCTAAATATGGCTAAATATAATGATGAGAAGAATTAACTGTTTCATAAATATTTATTACTTAATTTATTCAGCACATTCCTTTTGAAAATATAGTCACTTACAGCCATAAATCTACATTTTAAGAAAGATATATTACCTCCAAAAGGAGACTTTCTGGAAAATTATTTAGATTTTAAAATCCCACAAAAAAAAAATTCCCTGAAATACCTTTAACAATTATCACACAACCAAGATACACTACAAAAGCACAATGAAAAACAGTTTTAGTGTCCCCTAGTTTATATTTGCAGTCCTATATAGTATATGCATTTTGCCTGGAGAGATATTTTTTCAGAAATCACTAGAACATGATGATGAGGTTCGACCTTCCATTTGACCTGGAAAAGGAGATACTCGCCTGTGTTCCCAAAAAGTCTCGAGCACAATGGCAAACTACTTGTAAAAGATGGTACACTTTACTCCAAGATCTACTCGCCGAGAAACACTTGGCTCAAGCAGGACGAGAGTTCATCTTTTTGTTGAATGATAGTGTTTATTCAACAGTCATCAATCTCCAGGGAGTCCATAACAACGTTGATCAGGTGATGGAGCTTGGAGGTAAACTTGGATCTTTACAAGATTCAAAAGATTTACAAATACATGATATCTTTTACTGCGAGGGTTTGATATTATGCACTATGGTGGGAAACAAAATGCTCGTAGTTTGTAACCCTAGTAACGGTGAAACTAGGTATATCGAACCTAGAACATGTTATATGCATTCTGATTTATATGCTCTTGGATACAAAGGCAGCAAGACTTCTTGCATTGATAGCTACAAGATCTTGAGGTATTGTCGTTATTACAACAGGCAACTGATGCGTACGGTTTCCGAGTTTGAAGTGTATGAGTTTAGCTCTGACTCATGGAGGGTTCTAGATGTCGATAAGCATGACTGGGACATATCAGCTCGTGGCGTGTCTGTGAAAGGAAACACTTACTGGGTTGCTAAAAGAGATGACAACGAGTACATTCAGTTCATACTCAGTTTTGATTTCACAAGAGAGAGATTTGGGTCTCTCCCTCTTCCGTATGAGAGTGATGGTCCTGATGAGATCATGACTGACAAGCATGAAGATACTGCTGTTCTTTCAGTTGTTAGAAACGAGCAACTCTCAGTGTTACATCAGTATCTTCATAGGTATTCATTAGAGATGAAGATATGGAGGAGCAATGTGGTTGGGACCAAAAAGGTGTCGTGGGGGGAGTTCTTGGTAGTGAACTTGGGTGACTTTATGTTAGGAAAGGTTGTAAACATTGTCAGCTTCGTGTTGGATGAGGAGAATAAAATGGCAGTGTGTTGTCGTATAGGCAAGGATATTTGTAAAGAAGCGTGTACCAGCATTTCCATCATTGGAGAGAATATACATAGACATGTCTATGGTCAAAAGATTAGAGATGGTTTATGGCCTCATCTACTGAACTACGTTCCAAACCCGGTTCACATTTTAAAGAAGAGTACTCCCAAAGGCAAAAGAAAAAGAAAGACAAGGAGGTAAGTCAAATATATTAACTAAGTTTTCTTTCATGCTTTTCTTTGTTCTACTGATCTTACTCAAATACTTTATATTTAGACTGGATGCATATAGAAAAGAGTAGTTATTAAGAAACTAAACATCAGCAATATCTTTGCTTCATAGATTCATATACTTTGTTCCTTAGTCTTAAAACGGAATGCATAATCTCACACAAGGATTGTTCTCTTGTAAGAAAAACTGCATGTTTAAAAGACTGCTTAAGGTATATATGTATTATTATGTTTCAGGTTAGAATTCTCTTTAACTGTGTGTGAGCTTTTAATTAACAGGTATGAACCGGAAGTCATCTCTACAAGAGTGTTAAGGAAACGAAAGTGACACCATGCCTAAATCATGTCGAACTACTCTTGTTGTTGCTTTGAATGTCCCAAAGCTTTCTATCTTTTTTCTTTTGGACAACCCCAAAGTTTGTAATAAATTGAACGAATATTTAAGTTTTTAATCTTGTTTTGACTCTCAAAATCAGAGTAGATACAGTGTTTTTTAGTTCCTTTTAACTTGTGAGAAGCTACAATTATTTTATTTATTGGTGATACATTAGTACTATATATTAATATCTGAGATTTATATATAGATAGTAATGAAAGAAGCACCGAGGCTCCCTGTAGTTCAATGCTTTGTAGTTCATTATAACTTTTGAGAATCTACAATTATTTGATTTATTGGTGATATAGATACTATCGAATATATATATCAGATTAATGCGAAAGAAGCACACAGACTCTCTGTAGTTGAACTTGCTTCTTTTTGTTGAGACAATATAATTTTCTTCGTCAACACATGCAGCTTTGTGGCTTTGTTATGCTTGGTCATTGCGACTATCCACAGTTAGATGATGCAGACTTTGTAACGAACGTACCAGTGACAAAAGCTACTCCGAGGGAGGGAAAAAGACACTTTGATCACCGGTTTGAATAAACATTCTGGTGCTGATTAAGGATGTTGAGAGAAAATTGGCCAAACTCCAAGTCGAGAATCAACAGAAAGCTAGCGCTAAAATAGAAACCCTACTTTGATCAGAAAGAAAACCTGTACGTACAGGAGAATGAGTCAACAAGTCGCTTTAAGAAACAAAACCAGGTTAACATTTCATTAAATCACGACATGATCCAACCAAATAGGAATCACATTTTTGTAACAGCCCCTTCCCCCAAACTTATGTCTATATATAATACTACGCAATAAGCACAATTATTCTTCTACGTCCAAGAAAATTTTGGATAATTCCTCAATTCTCATTCTTCTGTCAGTCACTCCTTATCTTTTCTTCGACTGACAAAGTCACAAAGGCACTAGTTTACCAACTATGCTCAATACCGTCAAAAGTTTCAAACACTTGTGCATCGCTTGGCTGAACTTTGACCCGAAAACGTTCACTCGTTGACTTTGTGAGATATGAAACAAAGTTTTACATTGAAACTTGCAACAAAAAATATCTAATATATAAAAAAAATGTTTAATTCTAATTAGTACGAGAACTTTTGAAAAAGAACCTAAAAGTAAAATTATGCAGGTTTGTCTAATAGATCCAAAGTAAACAATATGGTACTAATTAGACACTAAATAATTTAACATAGAATTTTATAATTTCAACAATTAGTATTATAGAACGTATCACGACCATCTACAAAAAGACTAAAATATCTTTCAAGTAGGAATAAGTAACTTTGCGATTACTGGTCTAATTAGTACGAAACATTTTTGGAAAGAACCCAAAAAGAAATTTATGTGCATGTACTTCTTAGATTAAAAAGTGGAAAACATCGTATTAATCGAACAAAAAATGTCTGTTTTTACAAACCCAACAAACTTAAACGGTCTTGTTGGTATGTTCATGCAAAAGACGGTTTCGATGCGGTAGAGATTCCATATGGGTTTTCCATAACAGGTTATGAGTGATCCACTAAAGCCCTCGAGGGCGCTTAAGGGCTTGCGAGCTTTGAGGACTAGTTGTTAGCAAGTAAGGCGGCTTTCAAAGCCTTCGATAGTATAACTATCTATGAAGCCAATGGCACCTTAACTTTAAGTGTATCCACGCAATTTGATGTTTGCAAGAATGTGAAACATAATTGATAAGTTTTCTCCGACCTTTTTTTGACGTTTTGATTCTATACTTTTGTATGTCGAAAACTATTAAATGTCACTGACTAATCATATAAACTTCTCTCTGCATTATTTCTAAGAATAGCAAAGTTTTTCTCAATCTTACATTAGAATTTGCGGTATAACTAAGAATCAGATACAACAACAATCCTGTCCAAGAACTTGTATTAATATTTCCAGTGGAAGCAATCAATCTCAAGCATCTATAAATATATAACCTCAGAGGACAATAACATTACCAAAAAGAACCAAAGATGGCAACATACATGATGAACAACGTACTTGTCTCTTGTCTGATGTTTTTCCTAATGATTGGTTCCTTAAACGCAAAAGCTGCAGACATAAAAGCAATTTGCGGTAAAGCAAAAAACCCATCCTTCTGTACAAGCTACATGATGAAATCAAACCCAAAGACTTCAGGTGCTGATATTAAAACGCTTGCAGCAATCACATTCGGCTCTGCACACACAAGCGCATTAGGAGCTATGACAAAGATTCAATCTCTTGCCGGGAAAGAAACTAACCCAGCTTTGAAGAAAGAATACACCTCGTGCGTGGAGCAGTACAAGAATACAATCAGCAGTCTCGAAGAAGCTAATAAGAGCCTAGCGTCAGGAGATGGTCCAGGGCTGAACATCAAGGTTTCAGCAGCTATGGAAGGATCTACAACGTGTCAAGATGGGTTGTCGAAAGTCAAAGCTGATCCGTCGTTTGTGAAGGAAGGTGGTGATTTTCAGAATATTTGTGGCATTCTTCTCGTCATCTCCAACATGATGTGATTAAAGAAATGTCTTGATCCATTCTACATGAAACAGTTATTTATAATACATATACACAATCAAGAACCTAGTTTCTTGGCACCATTATTGATTAAAAATACACAAAGTACTCAAATAAAGAAGACAATTAAATACTCAATGATCGTTTTACACACATTGTCTAATACAAACAAGAAAGAGATTTGACAGATACATTATAACAAAGGCCAATACATCAAAAGAAAAAAGGAACATACTTTATTTCAAACAAAGATCACAACAAGATGATGAAATTACAGAGAGGTAGGCATGTAGTCTATGACCAACACTTTATCCAAGCTGCCAAGGAACATGTTGGCAAACTCAACGTGAATAGGATGAGCAACGTACTCAGCTACAGCTTCTTTGCTATCAAATGTGGATTCAAAGATGTGTGTGAAACCTTGATGCAGATTCTCAATGCTCACATCTTTTCCCCTAACAAATTTTTTTTTTTTTTTTAATTAATCTTTTAGGACAGAACCAGTAAAGACAAGAGAAGCATGTTCTAACAAGATTATCAATGCTCACATCTTTTCCCCTAACAAAAATTATTATTTTTTTATTAATCTTTAGGACAGAACCAGTAAAGACAAGAGAAGCATGTTCTAACAAGATTCATTCAGGTTTGGTTTTTAACCTTAAATCCAAATTCATAAGATTAAGCCCTAAAGATGCGATTCAGATCTTACGTTTTGGGGATAAATCGTTTTCCATCAGATCAAAAAGAAGATTACCAGTGGAAAGCTTTCATAGGTTCGATGAGGTTGACGAGGTTGGCGTAACCTTTGATAAGTTCATCGATCTTCTGTGGGGTTACGTCGTCTTTGAACTTAGCAAGCAGAACATGCTTCACCGGCCCCTTTGCTTCCTCCATTTTCGCCCTTTCTTCTTTTCTCTGCGATGCTCTCTCTAATAACGTCGTCGCAGTTTTATTTAAATGGACGGTCAAGATCTGATTCACGGATGATTTTATTAACTCAAACGTGCTAAACACGTGCGTCGCATTATTATTTTCGGTATCAAAAAATAAAAATAAAATAACAATCAATATCAAAAGCCTTTTCTTTTGATTGAGATTCAAGAAATAAATTTTATTTAATAACTTAACTTAAAAGAGAGCTTTACATATCCACATTATTTTGGGTTTGCATATAACCTGGAATTTATTATCCGATATTCAAATTCGATCCGAGATCTGTTTCGGATCCACTTCGAAAATAGGATATCCAAAATGTCTGGATCCGAATCATAGTAAAATCTAGGATCCGTCCAAACCGAATTTAAATCTGGATATCTTAATTTTTAGATTTGGATTCATATTTTAAAATATAGTAAATTTTAATTTTATTAATAATTATATTTAATATATTAGTATTTATTTATAAAATAAGTTTTATAATATTATATTATATTTTAATTTTAACAATATTTTATCTTTAAATTTTTAATTTATTTATTTTTTAGATTTTTTTACTTTTATTATATTTTTTATTTTTTAATTATTTTTACGGAACCAGTTCTGTATCTAGATACTCGCGGATATCACAGTATCCAGACAGATATCCGAAACCCATACTCAGAAAGCACGAATCCGGATCTGAATACTAAAATCACAGAGCCGACGAATCTGGATTGGATCCAAGTACTCTAAATTTATAGGATATCCGAATCAATTCTAACCCTAATTTTAAGTACTCTGTGCTTCTAATGTATCTTGAGCTTATATGGTGAAAATTCTGTAACGAAAATACCCCTGATTGAAAAGAGATGCATGAGCAAAAAAGCTGACCAACTTGTTGGGGTTTAAACATTAGTTAAGCTATCAGTTTGTAGTTAATTTTTAGGTAGGTTTGACATAATGTGGTTGTGTACAAATTAAATAGGCAGGCTTGGATAGCATGTGGTCAGAGTTAAGAGTAAATGTAGACTGTTGTTGAGGTTTTGTGGTTATGGGCAGAGGTCATGTGGTCAGGTTTAGATAGCGTGTGGTCTAAGTTAGAGTTCGCTTTGTCACGGTCAGAGATTGTGAGGTCAAGCACAAAGATCGTTTAATCAGAGTCATGAGAAGGAGAACAAAGATCAGGGGCAGGGTTTGTATGAATCTAGCCGGAAAGACTTGTCGGTATCTAAACAAGCAGAAAGGTAGAATCATAAATAAAGTGAGATTATAATTTGCAATATCGAAAAAGAGACTGAGTGAAAGAAAGGTGGAATCTTTCATTGTGTTTGTCGAAGCAACGCGACGGTTCATCTAAAAAAATAGATGTTTTCGGTTCTTAGTTAGTTTTAGATAGAAAAGTATTTTTGTCACAAAAAGCGCATCAAATGTTTGGACAGTATGTGACTTTGTAATTTTCTCAAACTTAAGATATTGTTAGATTTGAAACGAACTTGGAGCATATATGATTGAACATATGTGGTTGGCGTAACCATTGTTCATTTTACTCTCATACATCTACTTAGATTTTCATTGTTCAGGATCAGCTATCTGAGGCAGCTTTTAAAGCTTTATATATCTTCGTGCGAAGCTGAACTTGAAGGACGGACACATGTGCCGGCTCATGTTCCAAAACGCAATGTGATGTTTGTGAGACGGTAACATTGATAGCGTTTTCTCCAACGTCATGAGTTCTCAAATTATTTTTTTATATTTCATTCACCTTCAAGATGGATTATTATGCATTCAAGAATATTTACCAACATCCTAAAATGTTACAAAAGAAGACAAATCCACACAATGGATTTTTCTTTCACATCCAAGAAACATGCTCTCAATTCATCACCTCCAAGATCGTCTTCTATCAAGCTACACTCTTGTCTTCAACCTTTCCTCCGAGTGCAATATGTCGCAAAAGCTATTCAGCTCAAATCAAAACCGGCTTCTGCGCTTATGGAGTACATTAGTTTGGTCTCAAGTTGCTCTTTGCTGCATCACTCGACAAAAAGAGATATGTTTAAGACAACTGATAAGGCTTTCTCGAAATGAGCAAAAACCAAAGGAGATGATGATGTGCTATGAGAGAGGACAAACAAAAGAACTTAGCAGTTGTAAAATCATATTACTTAGCAGTTTGGCCAATAAAAGGAGTTGCAGTTTTAGTGATAGTACAAGGAACAATATGAGTTGTAACTGTAATGATGGGAAGATACTCAGTCACTGCGTCCTCATTGAAACTTTCTATTTTTCAGCTAATTTTGACAATTGGCAGCAATTTGATAGGCTGTTTCAATCTCAACATTTTATAGTGATTGCGACTCAACAACCGTGAGAGACTGAAGTGGCGATAAATAAAGCAAGTTTTGTTTCTTAGACCAAAGCTCATTAGTCTTTTGGGTACTGAATTAAAAATGGTATCCTTCACAATCTTTTTGGTGTAGAACCACATATTACAAGCAGTAGAAGGTAAATTGGGCCTAGCTCGGGATTGTCACTGGTCATGTATGGGCTTATATCAAATTTGGGTGACTGAAAATATTGATAAAACGGGAATACATGTTTTATCAAAAAGATGGAAGTACAAACAAATAACCCAGGAAATGATTTCGATTATGTTTTTGACTTTAATTCATCTCTAGAATCAACTAATTAGTTTCAAAATAGCTAACGTATTAACAAAAAAATGGAATCACATGAAAGGGATTAGGAAAAAAATCACCAAAGCCGAAAAAAAGCGGAGAAAATAAATAATGATACGAAGAATGAATGGATGAGTGAGCCATGTTAAGATGTTTGTTATTCATTCTTATTATAAAGTTTGAACATCTTGTCCCATCTTTCTTCTTCATGTCCCTTCCATTTATATACACGTTTTATGTATCTATATGTATGTGTGCATGTATCTATATTGGTGGTACAATGACCATCATAAACCAAAAAATTAAGAAAAACATATGTAGCCCTTTATCTATGGGTATATGAACTCATTATGATTATTGGGTATCGTGGGGAGTTCGATTAACATTAAAGTCAAAGAGATGATTACTTGGCCATAGTTAACTAGTTAAGTTAGATCAAGGTAAATAAGGTATATATGTAAGATACTAAGATTAGGGTTTTAGGCGAAGAAAGATCATGGAGCTGATAGCATTATGGTACATTTAGTTTTAGCGTTAAGTATGGAATCGATTCAATAATATATTACTAATGTTTTCTTACAAATTTTGTTGCAGTTTCATGTAATATATATATCTATTATACATGATGATCAACTACTACATAAATGATATTGATAAATAATTGTACAGACAATGACTACACAAGATAATTCTCTTTGTAACATAGAGATTAATTGACAGTTTTGTTTGTACGACATTTTTAATAGATATACTTATTTTACAACACACAACCACCACTCTTCGTGCAACACTTTAGAATTCTGTTAAACCTTGCATCTTAATATACAATAAAAATATTTTCTGAAAATTGAACCTTTAATATGGTGTAAATACTTTTAAACACTAATCTCTAAACATTGGTACTTCTATGCTATAAAAGGTAATTCTGCTTAGGTCAAACACATCGGTGCAATTGCTCTGTCATCTTGATATCTCCACTCGGATCACAAGTTTACGTTACTAAGCTCAACATGTTTAAGAAGATATTTAGTAGGGCAATTTTCTCAAATAACTATTTTTAAGTTTTTATCATTAAAATAGCTTTCAGAAGAAAAGAAATAACGGAAATAGACTTTTTTATTTTAAAATTTAAAATTTCTATTTTTAAAAATTTTAAACTTATCTCCATAATCTTTTCCCATAATTCTAAATTCTAAGTCTATATTAGTTAACCCTAGGAGTACAAATGTATAAACATTCTTTAATAAATTTATTTTGATTATTTTTTCTTTGAAAACTATTTTTGTGACAAAAAAATTTGTAAGTCTATCTTAGAGTTTTTCTCGATGTAGTATTTTGATATTTTGTAAAAATATCAATCTTGAAACATAGGAGTACATAACAATCCAAATAAAATTTTAAAAAAAAAACATTATCATCAACAAAAACTTCCAAGACTTTTTAATGCTATGTTTGGTACCATTACGAAAAGGGGGTAAACATGATGCAAACCCTTATGTATGTTTAAATTTCATTGTCCACTTGCAGACACAATCATTTCGTGATAGAACGTACCTCCACCATATCATCAATTATTTGAATATTATCAAACTTTTACAAAACCAAAAACAAATCCCCAATTCTGTTGTGTAAAGTCTCTTTTTTCATCGTAGTCAAACTTCCATTAAGGAAAAGCTCAAAGGCAGTACAAATGATGACATATTACAAGGTAGAGCCCAACAAATATAAGCCCAATTAAAATTAAAGCAATAAGAAACAAAAACAATAAGTTACTCACGTGTGTGTTTGATTTAACTTGTGTTGAACGCAATAGCGGTCTTGAGGAGAAGTTATGAAAACATATGCTTCCGGCTCTGTTTATAATAAATAAATTTTTAGCCTTTAATTTGACAAAATCTTTTCTAGGTTAGTCGGTAATGTCCATCATAAAAATAGACAAGTGAAAGGTAATATCCATCATTGTTTTACCCAATATTTTATTATTTTTACATTTTTGGGGCTTCCGATCTATAATATTTTAGGACTAGCCCTGGTTGAGCATAAATTTTTTATAAAAAAATTTCATGTATATTTTTATATTTTGTAATTTATATAGAGAGTATAATATATTATATTATAATATAGATGTTTGATAGTATTTTTTATTTGTACATAATATTATATTAAAAAAGAAAAAACTTTAAGAATGCACTCATTAACTTCTATTTTCTAATAAAATACACGAACTATTTTGAATTTCCGTTTAATACACGAAATAATTTGTATTGTATATTAAATACCCAAACTTTTAAAAATTGCATATTTTACACACTTTTTTAGACGGCGTCAACTACATTTAAAGGAAGTGACGACGGCGTTACTGTTTAACTAGACACATGTTTAACTTGCATAAAAACTTTCTTAAAAATACACGAATTAATTATTATTTGTTAATAAATACACTAACTATTTTGGACTCCCATTTAATGCACGAACTAATTTTTGTTTCTCATTAAATACACAAAATTTTAAAGTTGCATATGTTACACATCGATTTAGACGACGTCAACTATGTTTAATAAAAGATGATGTGGTTAAGAAGTGAAAAGAACGCTCGCTCTCAGTCAAAACCTCTCAAATCTATTGAACTCTAATTCAAGTTAGTTTTAATTCAAGTTTGATACCATAATTTGTTTCAATCTTTTTTATTCTCCAAATATTTTTCTCTTTCTTCTTCTTATTCACATTAATTTCCTTTTATATCGTTTCGAAGTGAAGTTGGTTTCCATGTCGTGAAAATTGACAAAGAAAACTATTTGAAACTACCTAGTTTTCTTCATCCTTTTTTACGACATGTAAATCGATTTCACTTTGAAATGATATAAAAGAAAATTAAAGTGAAGAATAAGAAAAAAAACAAATTTTGGAGAACAAAAGAGGTTGTACCAGATTATGGTGTCAAACTCGAATTGAAACTAACTCGAATTATGGTTTAATCGATTTGAGAGGTTTTGACTAAGAGCGAGCATGATTTCACAGTTTAACAACATCATATTCTGTTAAATATAGTTGATGTCGTATAAATTGATATGTAAAATATGCAAATTTAAAAGTTTATGTATTTAATGAGAAAAAAAATTAGTTCGTGTATTAAACGGGGATCCAAAATAGTTACTGTATTTATTATCAAATAAAAATTAGTTCGTGTATTTTTAAGAAATTTTTTATGCAAGTTACACACGTGTACAAAAAACAAAAAACAAAATGATCGAAACAAAAAACAATCCTTTAAAACGGAACAGAGGAATCAATCATAATGATCAAAAATTATTTTACAATCGTTTCTCCTTTTCTGAAGGATCTGGAGTGTGTTAAGGGTATCTCTAACTCAACTTTATTTTATTTTTTTAAAATGGAGTAAAAGAGAATATAGAGTCAAAAATACTTCAATTTTACGTCATTTTTTATTGCATAATAGAGTTTACTAATGGAGTAATCTTTTTTTTTTCATTATTCCATTATAGAGTGAAAAAAAAATAGTATTGGAATATTTTTAATTCATATCTTATTTATTACTCCCTCTGTTTCAAAATATTTGATGTTTTAAGATTTTCATATATATTAAGAAAATTTAAAAAAATTTGATTACCAATATATTATTTTTTGTAACTAACTACTCCCTATAACTTTTAACCAATAGAATTTTAATAAATACTTTGGAATTTAAAATTCACCATTAATTGTTGTATTGAAAATATAAAAAATAAATTATTTTGAAACAAAAAAAAATTCTATAATATAGAACATTTTGAAACAGAAGGAGTATATTTTAGAAGAAAATGGAGTTTTAGGTCAGAAATGCTGAATCAAGGGAGAGTAAATTTTTGTTTTTTTGTGTAAAGTCTCTTTAATTATTGTTGTATCGAACTTGTCTTAAAAGTCGAATATGACAATGTTAAAACAAAAATTGGCATTGATGTGTGGGGATTGATTTTGACCAAAGACTTTTCGTATAATTAATCTCTCCACCGTCCCACTACCATTGTCAAGGTGAAGCCAACTAATTTAGATGGAGAATAAAATTTTCACAGTCTAAGGACCTCATTAGTGTAACTCAGTGGTTGGTTGCACTTGTGGGCATTTGTGGATGCGGTTAGATGTGATTTTAAACGTTATTAAGAGATTTAGACAACTGGTATAGAGGTCAAAAATTATTGCGTTTGTTAGATACTTATGACTGGTTAACTACTAATTGTAACAGTGGTTAAATAATAAATTAAAAATATTACATTTTATATAATTATAAAAAAATATTATAAAATTATACTATTATAATAAATATAAATTATACTATTAAAGTTATTAAAAATTATAAAAGATATTTTTGTTTAAATTTTTATAGTATAAATTAAAATATAATATATATTTTGGTATTTCTATTATTTCAGTTTAAATTTTTAATTAAATATTTTTATTTTCATATTTATATTTATATAGTTTTTTGAAAAAAAATAAGTTTTTTTATCTTTCCGCAACCGCCTGCGACCGCAAACGCTAGTTAGAACCAGCATTTGGATTTTAGAGGTTTATAGCGGTTTGAAATGATTTATAGTATTTTATATTATTGTTGCAAAATACCAACAACCGCTATCAACCGAAAAAACTGCGTTTGCGGGTGATAGTGGAAAAAACAGTCAAAGCCCTAACTCGACAGTTACTCGATAATCAATATCATAGCATAAATTGTTTTAAAACTTTCGATTTCCTTGATACGGATTCAAGTTTAACAAATTTCCCTAGAAATTTACAGGTTTAAGAAAATGTTAAGTGACCTGTTAGTTATATCAATACCATGCATGTGCGACCAACATAATTATTATGTTCACTGATAAATCGTTATATATCTACTGAAATAAAAACAAATTAAAATTGATGATTTTGACATTTTTCTAAAGTGATGTAATGGTGTCTGCTCATGCTCACTTCCAGAAAATCAGATAACCCTAACTCTAATAGTGATCTGGGTATATAAAAACATGGTGAATAGGTTAGGAAAATGTAGTCATCAATACTCATCATGTGACCCTTATCTTATGTCGTTGTTGTTATATCTATCTATCATTAGAAACCTAATTTAAAAAAGCTCCAAGAAGAATATTAATATGTTGTTTTTCTATATCTCTTTAATATATATATATATATATTGTGATAAATAGTCAAATATTTATTGTTTATAAATTATAATTCATCTTAGATGCATTTTTTAAAATTATATTATAAATATTACATTGCGAATTTTATAACTCATATACAAAAATATCTAATATACTAGTATCTCAAATTGCCTCAAAAATCAACTATACAAACATATTGGATATACATAAGGTAGTTGATTTGAAATGAAGGCTATCAACAAATCAACTGTATATTTTGAATCTTGTTTCTTGAAAACGAGATATAAATATGTACAATTATGATATAAGGGACAGATCATAAGTCCTCACATGATATGCATTTATGAGGAATGGCAAAAAGATAAGACAAAACAAGCAACATTTATTCTCGTATACAACAACACAAGGGTGATTCAGCTTTTCCTCTCTTCTCAGTTAAACCTACCCCTTTCTCTTATTTGACTCCTCTAAAGATCGAATTAGGACTGGAAATTTGAGT
>CAJHQQ010004927.1:0-22336 GCA_905132885.1 Moricandia moricandioides | reverse complement strand
GCTGCGTTCATAATTAATCACGTGAATCATTGATACTCTCTCCATTTCATGATAAGTTTCGCTTAAGATTTTTGCACACAAATTAAAAAAATTATTAAATTTTATATTTTACCCTTATTTAATATTTTTTTTACTAATTAATTAATTAATTAAAAATAAGGGCAGAAATTGGAAAATTTGTTTAAAATATGCATTCAATGTAAAACAGCACGAAACAAAAATTAAAAGCTAAAACAACATTTAAAATCGGAAGGAATAATATTTAATTAGTGACATGGTTATTTCAAAATCGGTTAACAAAAATATCAATTCTCTATTAATAATTTTAACATATAAATAGACGAATTTCCCTTGCCATAACCACCTAGTAATTGTTTCACTCTATCTTTCCCTTTGAGATGTTAATGGCGATTTGGAAGGAGAAGTTTTCAACTATTCAAACTCTAATCTGATCAAAACATGAACGATCTCTATATGCTTTTTCTATCTTTTGTTCTTCTCTTTTGTTGAAAAGAGATTTATCTATGATGGATTTACGGTTAATTTTTTTCTTTTCCAGTCCACCATTGTGAAGGATCTCTTATAATAAAGAATAATAAGAACAACTTTTCTTATTGCTTTAGAAATTACTCAAAACTAAAGCTCTCAATGTTTCTCTCAGATCTCTTATGGAACACCTCTCCATAAGGTCTATATTTATAGTGAAAGACAATTTCCTTTAACATGTGGGATATGGAAAACACAAACCTAATCTAATAGAAAACTTCCTTTTCCTATTCTAGATTTCCTTTTTGTGTTTATCTCTTAACATATTAAACATCTAATAATATGTTAAGTTTCCACATGCTTGGAATTATCCAACAATCACCCCCTTAATTCCAACTTGAATTAGGGAGACCAATTTCTTGAACTCGGATTAAGCTCCTCATTTGCTTAAACTTAATCCTTGCTAATGGCTTGGTTAGGATGTCGGCCTTCTGCTCAACACCCGGCACATGCTCCACTTCGATTTGCCCATTCTCCACACACTCTCGAAAGAAATGATATCTTGAAAGTATATGCTTACTTCTTCCATGGAAAACCGGATTCTTCGTTAGAGCAATGGCTGATTTGTTGTCGATCCTAAGTTTGATTCTCTCGCCTTCTTCACTTAGTATCTCACTCAACAAATCCTTGATCCATATAGCTTGCTTCGCTGCTTCCGTTGCTGCCATGAACTCTGCTTCGCATGATGACAATGCAACCGTTTGCTGCTTCTGCGATGTCCAAATAACCAGTGATGAACCGTAATAAAATGCATGTCCTGACGTGCTCCTCCCGTCATCGACATCAATGTTGTGACTGCTGTCACTATAACCAACGACACTCCTTGACCCATCTCTCTTGAAGAACAAACCAAAGTTTGTTGTTCCTTTCACATACCGCAATATGTGCTTGATGGCTTGTCCATGAAAGTCTCTCGGATTGTGCATGTATCTACTCAGTACGCCCACTGCGTAACACATGTCAGGTCTTGTGTGAAGCAGATACCTCAAACATCCTATGATTCTTCTGAAATCCGTAGCATTTATCTCTGGTTCATCTTCAGCTTTTGAGATTTTCAAAGTTGACTCCATTGGTACGTGAGTCGTGTTACACGCTTCCATCTTTGTGTCACACATGATTCCTTGAGCATACCTTTCTTGTTTTATTCTGATTCTATCTGCTCATTGAATCACTTCTATGCCAAGGTAGTACGTTAGTTTTCCTAGATCTGACATCTCGAACTTCTTTGACATTTCTTCCTTGAATTGCTTAATCACCTTAAGTGAAGTTCCCGTCACAAATAGATCATCCACGTAAATGGCTATCAACAAGAAGTCTCCTTCTTCATTCTTGTGGTACACTGATGGGTCCTTCGTGCACTTCCTAAATCTCATCTCCTTGAGAACTTGATCGAGTTTCACATTCCAGGCTCTTGGTGCCTGGCGTAACCCATACAAGGCCTTGTGTAACACATAAACTCGATCCTCTTCTCCTTTCTTTTCAAAACCTTCGGGTTGTGTCACATACACCGTCTCCTTTAGATCTCCATTCAAGAAAGCGGTCTTCACGTCCAGATGATGAATCTCCCATCCTTTTGTTGCTGCTAGGGCTATTAAGAGCCGTATAGTTTCCAGACGTGCCACTGGTGCAAACACTTCATCGAAATCTATTCCTTGTCTTTGTACATAGCCTTTTGCCACAAGTCTCGCCTTATACTTGTTCACCGTACCATCCGCTTTTCTCTTGATCTTGTAGATCCACATTAACCCTATAGGTTTCACTCCCGCCGGTCTATCCACAAGCTCCCATGTCTTGTTTCTTGTGATAGAATCCAACTCAGCCACCATAGCTTCAACCCATTCTCTTACGTGCTCGGCTTCAAGATAGTTCTCTGGCTCGCCATCTACTGTGAGCAACAGCATCACACTTTCTTGATCTGCAAGTAACACATAATCATTGAGATACCTTGGTTTTGTTAAGGTGCGGCCGTGTCTAGTCATCAACGGTTGACCACCACCGTCTTGGTTTGCATTGTGATCTATATCTTCTTCTTCTTCCTCATCTTGGTTTATAGCTTCTTGTTCATGATCCTCACCTTGATCATTACCTTCTTCTATATCACCCTCATGTGGAAGCTTAAGCATGCTAGGTTCACAATCAGCTTGGTTGGTTGTAGACGTCCAATCCCAAGCTTTCTTCTCATCGAAAATCGCATCTCTACTCACCATCACCTTCCCTGCGACTGGATCATAGAGTCTATATGATTTGGAACCCGGCTCAGTTCCAAGATTGATCACACTCTTTGATCTCTCATCTAACTTCTTTAGATGTGTCACACTGATTTTCGCATGTGCTACACAACCGAATATCCTTAAGTGCTCGATATTTGGTTTCTTCGATGTGAGACCCTCGTATGGCGTTTGATACTTCAAGGATTTTGTAGGAACTCTATTGATGAGGTAAGTTTAATGTCGTACAGCTTCTCCCCATAAGTAGTTCGGCATCTTCATTGCCTTCAGCATACTTCTTGTCATACCCATTAAGGTTCGGTTTCTTCTCTCTACAACACCGTTTTGCTGAGGCGTGTAAGGCGTGGTTAGGTGTCTTTTAAATCCATTCTCTTCACAGAACAAATTGAACTCAGCTGAGGTAAACTCTCCTCCTCTATCGGTGCGAAAGGTCTTAATGGTTGAACCGGTTTGCTTTTCTACACTTTCCTTAAACCTTTTGAACCGATCGAATGCCTCACTCTTCTCCTTCATAAGTATAGTCCACATATACCTGGAGAAGTCATCAATTAGGAAAAAGACATACTTATTATTTGCAGGCGTTGGTGGTGTGATTGGTCCACACAAATCTCCATGCAGTAACTCCAATGGATTTGTCGCACGAAACATGGCTTTAGTCGAGAATGACTGTCTAATCTGCTTCCTTGCTAGACATGCGTCACACACGCTTTCTTCGTGTGTTACACACGACATTCCTACGACCAACTCCTTCTTTACCATGTTGTTCATCACGCCATAGCTTATATGTCCGAGTCGATCATGCCACCTCCATGTTGCATCTTCATCTCTGACATGTAAACACTGCGGATAGCTAATCTCCACCGGGGTCTTGTAGAGACGGTTTTGAGATCTTGTTACACGTACAAGCAACCTGCCACACTAATCTGTGAGTGTTAAATAGACATCTTTCATCTTAACCTCACATCCGTTTTCGGTTGCTTGTCCAAGACTCAATATGTTATGCTTCAGGTCGGGTATGTAGTATATGTCTTTGAGTGCCTTCTTCTCTCCAGTCTTGCACACAAAGGTAACAACCCTTTTTCCTACGATATCAACACACGATCCATCACCAAACTTCACTTTCCCTTTGGTGTTGAGATTCAAACTCGAAAAGAATTCCTTGTTTCCCGTCATGTGATTGCTCGCTCCATTATCCAAATACCAAACACTTGCATTGCCTTTGTCGATATCAAGATTCTTCGGAATCACCTTGTCTTCATTCAAGAATACCACCTCGTGTACATAGAGGGCATCAGCCTCTTGTGTTTTATTTAAGTTGGTTTCTTGATTCCTTACTGACTTCCCGGGACATGAATTCGCATAGTGACCCGGCTTGTCACATCTCCAACATATCAGCTTCGAACGATCCTTCTTCGAGTTTTTGTCTTCGGTGTGTGACACATGACTTTGGTTGTGTAACCTACCTCGACCTCTGCCTCTTCCATTCCGTCCTCTTCCTCTACCACGAAAATCTCCATAGTTCCTCTGACTATGGTGATTGTTATCCGAAAACATAAGCTTCCCTTGGTCTTCCTTTTGAGTTTCTTCCCCTACACGCTCCTCATACGCCTTTATCCTTCCAACTATGTCCTCAAAACCCGTAGAGTTGAGTTCTAGGACTTGCTCAAGCGACGCTACGATCTGGATATACTTGTGTCTTGGAAGACCCTTTAAAAACTTCTTAACCATCTTGGATTCTTCTATGTTTTCTCCCAACGAGGCTGCCTTGGATGATAACCCTGATAGCTTTCCCGCAAAGTCATCCACGGTATCACTATCATCCATCTTCAACCTGTCAAACTCCGTCATCAATGTCTGAAGTCTCGCCTCTCTTACACGATCAGCTCCAAGGTGTCGTGACTTGATGGCGTCCCAGATGTCTTTTGATGCGGTTTGTTCTCCCACCTGGAGAATCAAAGTTTCGGGAATGGATTGAAACAAAAGTGCAATCGCAACATCGTTCTTCTTTTGATCATCCGAACCAGGGTCTATCGTGTCCCACACATCATGAACACGGAGTAACACCCTCATCCTTATCGACCAAACTGTGTAGTTTGTCGAGTTCAACATCGGACATTGGATGGATGTGGATCCAAGGTCCTTCGCGCGTGGAGCCCTATTCACGTCAGCCATCTTGTGTCGTGAACTTCTTGCTTCACAGCTACCAGGATCAAAGCTTCAACTTAAGCTTAGATCGAGTCTCCAACCTGAGGCTCTGATACCAATTGAAGGATCTCTTAGAACAAAGGATAATAAGAACAACTTTTCTTATTGCTTTAGAAACTACTCAACACTAAAGCTCTCAATGTTTCTCTCAGATCTCTTATGGAACACCTCTCCATAAGGTCTATATTTATAGTGAAAGACAATCCATTTAACATGTGGGATATGGAAAACACAAACCTAATCTAATAGAAAACTTTTTTTTCCTATTCTAGATTTTCTTTTTGTGTTTATCTCTTAACATATTAAACATCTAATAATATGTTAAGTTTCCACAAGCTTGGAATTATCCAACACATTGCAGTCTCGGCTTAGTCTATGTGACTTAATTGATGACAAGAAACTCAATCTTGTTATGTTGAAACAAAGATTAATTTGTAAGGAACTCATCTTAACCGTTTTGCTTTCGGGAAAAATAACATGGAATCCACCATAGTGTATCATCGTCATGGGTATGGAAGTGATGCAACCACAAAGGTATTTAAAGTTTTTAAAGATTACAATTCAATATATTTATCGGTGTTTTTCACTGGAGATGCAATTTTTTTTATTATATGGAAATATTTTAGAATCGTTGAAAATAGACATTTTCACTTCCTATATCTTTTGAAAAAATTAATAAATTAGATTTTTTTTTCTCAAAGAATATCCATAGATCTTATTTGAAATTTGGCCAATGTTATACAACAAAGAAATTTTCGAAGAAGAATTTGGAATTTCATCAAAAAGATGGTAACCAAATGTAAATGGTGTTGTATAAGGAAAATCAAAATGAGCTAGGAAGAAAACTTTTCAGATTATAATCTTTGTGCTGTAATGTTTTCTAATAGCTTTGCATTTGATTGTATTTATGATATTTTTTATTGTATTTTACATTTTATTTAAATAAAATAGTTGACAGAAAGAATATAAATAGACATTTACCATATTATTATGATAAAATAATTAATAAAATATTAAGAATGAAAAAAAAGAATAAAATTATAATAAAAACTAGAGATTAATCCGCGCACTTGCGCGGATATTGGTTCTTATATTTTCATACATTGATATTTTTCATAATTATTGTTATAAATTTACCGTAATATAATTAATTGTGTTCAAAAGATCTGGACCGAATCAGTTAATATGGTTATTTTTTGTACAAATATCTGAACTCGTTTCAAATAAATATTCAAAAAGAAGTACTTAAGTTTTAATGGGATAAAATTATTTCTTTGGGTCTCACTGTTGAGAATTATGACATAATAATACAAAGTGGATAATAAGTGATTAATTACCCATTTTTGGTTTTGATTAGGATCTGTGAATCGTTGCGTAGATGAATTTTATCAACAAATAAACTTGTTTACTTACAATATTGAGACACTGAATTTAATTAACAAATCGGTTCGGGACTCTGTAATACGTTCTTAACCGGAACCTCACCGGTTTTCCAAACAGTCAACGTCTAGGGTTTAGCAATCTGCAGACAGTGAAAGCTCCTGAGATTAGAACGTATACCTAATCCAGACGATGATCAGATCTCTCTCCACCGCCATTCCCAAGAGGTTTGTTCATCGGAATCTCGACGGGAAGAAAGCTAACCTTTCAATTTCATCAGCACGACGAGCTTTCTCTGCTGCCACTGATGATTACAGAGATTTAAACTTAGATGATGCGATTGATCTGTTCAAATCCATGGCTCGATCTCATCCACTCCCATCCGTAGTCGATCTCAGCAGAGTGTTGAGTGCGATCGCGAAGATGAAGAAGTTCGATGTCGTCATCTCTCTCTGCCAAGAGATGGAGCGTTTAGGAATCCCACATAACATCTACACTTGCAACATTCTTATGAACTGTTTCACCCGATGCTCTCATGTCTCTCTTGCTTTATCGTTTCTTGGGAAGATGGTGAAGCTTGGATACGCTCCTGATATAGTCACGCTCAGCTGCTTGCTTAATGGGTTAAAGGTCTCAGATGCAATGTCGTTTGTGAATCGAATTGAGGAGATGGGTTACAAACCTAACGTTGTCATCTACAACACTCTCATTGATGCTCATTGTAAAGGAGGATATGTTACTGATGCACTCCATGTGTTCGACGTAATGCAGAGGAAAGGGATTGAAGCGAGCGTTGTTACGTATAACTCTCTGATAAGGGGTCTTTGTAAGTCAGGGAGGTGGAGTGAAGCTGATGGGTTGGTTAGTGATATGATGGAGAAGAGAATCGAGCCCAATGTGGTCACTTTCAGTGTGTTGATCGATGCGTGTGTGAAAGAAGGGAATGTTTTGGAAGCGAAAGAGTTGTATGATGAGATGATACGTAGGTCTGTAGATCCTGATATTCGTGTTTACAACTCACTCATCAATGGTCTTTGTATGCACGGTCGGTTAGACGAGGCGAGGAAGATGCTTGACTTCATGGTAAGCAAGGGCTGCGTCCCGAACGTGGTGACGTATAACACTCTCATTAAAGGGTTTTGCAAGTCCAAGAGAGCTCATGATGGGATGAAACTCTTCTGCGAGATGACTCACAAAGGAGTACGAGGCGACACGTTCACTTACAACACTCTTATCCATGGTTATTGTCAAGTGGGTAAATTTAGTGTGGCTCAGAAGGTTATGAGGCGGATGTCTGAGTCTTGCGTGCCTCGTGATGTCATTACCTTCAACATTTTGTTAGATTGTTTGTGTGATATTGGGAAGATAGAGAAAGCGTTGACTATATTTAGGGATATGGAAAAGAATGAGATGGAATTTGATATATTTACATATAATATCATCATTCATGGGATGTACAAGGCTGGTAAGGTGGATGATGCCATGGAATTGTTTTGTAGTTTGAGCCTTAAAGGAGTGAAGCCTGATGTTGTAACATACCGGACAATGATCTCGGGATTGTGTAGGAAAGGCCTGCGACATGAAGCGGATGAGCTGTTTAGACAAATGACAGAAGATGAGTTTATGCTATTATACAATTAGTAGGAATCCTTATATTCATTTCTGTAACCTTTTTGCATATAGGAAGATACAGAGAGTGGTAAAGGAATATACTGTAACTCTGTAAGTGATCTCTTTTTCCAGTTTTGTTGTATACTTAAAAATGTTTGGGTTTCATACAGAAAAAAATAAAAATTTTAACATCTGATGACAGTTTTTAGCTGAAGTGTTATAGTCTACTTGTTCTTAGAGATTACTCCGATTGGTTGAATCAAAGTGTTATCATTGCATTGTTGTCAAGGTGAGGAAAACTGATTTGATTTAAGGTCGCAAGAACGATACTTTTATTTCCCTTTTTGTGACAACTTGTGTAATCGTTACATGCTGATACAAATATGATGCTTATGTAATCGTTGGAAATGCAGGCGAGCATGCAGGTGCTATCATGTTTGCCATGAAAGATAAACTGGTAGGCAGAGTAGTTCTTGAGTTGTACCATCTATAAACTCTTCATTCTCAGTTTGCCTTGACACATGGTTGAATTTTATATGACCTCTACAGGATCTGTCCTTGGGCGTGGCTATTGGTTCCTCAATCCAGATTTCCATGTTCGTGGTATGTAAATGTATCATGAATGAATACATTGCAAATCATCTTTGGCCAACAAGGCTTAATCCCAGTCTGCGTGGTGATTGGATGGATGATGAGTCAACAGATGGACCTGAATTTCCAGCTTTTTGAGACTGATGCTGTTCATCACCGTTATAGTAGTAGCCTTTTTCTCCAGGTGGGTAAAGAGATCCTTGAAGGCTCAATAGGTGACTCACCTTTTATATTGATAATGGTAAATCCTAAATCAGTAAGTGATGATTGATCTGTATGTAACACAGGAAGGGACATGGACTTACTTCAAAGGATTGATGCTCATTCTTTGTTATTTGATAGTAGCTGCCAGTTTCTTCGTACACAAAGATTTTCATGAAGGTTAGTTGGTTCATTTGAATACCAGAAACGAGTTCCTTTGCAGTTTTTCCATTATACGGCCATGACAGGGAACTCTGCTTGCATTTAACAAGAACAGTCTGATGGATTTATATAGCTCTGTTGTATTTTTTTGGTTAGATGCTATATAAATCCCGTGGAAGAGTTTGAAGAAAGTTGGGTCTTAACTAAAAGCTGATGATCTCATTAACACGAAGATGTTAAGATGTAGATCTGATTTTAATGTGGTTTCTTTCCATAAACTTGAATTTGTTAAACGTTTTGAAAGTTTTGTTGGAACAAGTAAACGTGATTCCTTTTAGCTTTCCCTCCACAGAAAAAAAACGAATATTCTTAGTGACTTAGAAGGTTACAAGTTTTGTTACTTTACAATGGTCTTATGGAAAGATTGGAAATTGATTCTTGCGTGATTTTGAGATTTGATGGTGTTTAGATTGACAATGGAGATGCCAATGATTTCATGGTAGGACAGGGAGAGTTAAGAGTGAAGTTGCAAAAGGAAAACGTGACATTACTTAATCCAGCCATTATTTGGAGTATGAAAGTCTCATTATGTGTAGCAATAACTTCATTACAATCGGAAACAGAGATATAACTTGTCATTGTGTCCGTTGGATATAACTTGATTTCCGTGAAAAGCTCTCATACTTATAACTTTATTGGTTTTGTTCCTTAACGTTCTCAGTTTTATTTGGCTATGTCAAATCATTCATTCCAGATATTTCTGTACCCAAGAGGATCAACCACACCCTGCTTCATATGCAGTGTTCCAAGATTTAAGAGCAGGTAATTTTCTTAACGTGATTAATGATTTTATTTATGTTGAGAATAGACTATATGTATATCAAACATGTTTAATGATAAGTGCAGGAAAAAACAACCTTGAAGAGAAAGTAAAGTGCTTTGGCCATGCACCACTTTATGAATATTTAGAGAGGAGAATCAACACAGGAACCAAAATGATTTGTTCTTGAAGTTACGAATCAATCTGTATGTTCAGATTCTCGACCACCTCTAGCAGGAGTTTTTCCCTTCCTTTCCCTCCACCCCCTCGCAGGTCCTTTCTCAACATCGCCTGAGATGTCAAGGTGAACGCCTGGATCATGAGTCTCGTAGTTTGCTCCCATCATTATCGAGTTGTTCACAGCTTGAAAATTGCTGTTAACAAAGGTGGTCATGAAATCAAGCTCGTGCCCGCCATTTTTGTAGTCCTCTCCATTCTTATCGTCAAGCTCAGTCTTCATGGTGGCTCCAAGGTTGGATCCAGAGAGCGTGATGGCTCTGATGCCATCTTCCTCCTTCTCTTCTTCATATTGTCTCGGTCCTGCCTTGTCTGCTCCCATATGGGTCGAGGAGGAGATTGTATTTTTAAGATCGTGTTGGAAATGTTGTTGTCGCTTGTGCTTCTCTGCTTCGCCTCTTGACTCGCTTAGCTTCATTCTTTATCTGAGTGTTCAACACCAGAAGGATAGGAAGGCAAGTAGTGCAAACATGCATACTCTAAATATGTATTTATATATATCAGAGCAAAAGCAATGTCTTGTGTTGCAATTTACAGAATTGGATGGAATGACTTTGGAGTAGGTTTAAGAATAACTTTTGGAGATTGATAAAAATGGTCCAAGTATCAACGATGAGACTGTGCAATTAAATCGTACTTGGATGATGGATCGTGATCAGACCGGTATTTTAAGAGCCGGCGGGGATATGTACAGAGTTTCTCCCTTTCCTTTATGTTCTTAAAAATGAGAAAAAAAAACTAGATAAATGTGGATCAGTAGAGTTTATTAAATTTTCCATAAAAAAAGATAAATCTCTCAAATAGACTTTTTTGAATTTTTATCACAAAATAGATTTCAATAAAAAAATACTAAAATATATTTTTATTTTAAATTTTTTAATATTTTAATATTTTAATATTTTTTAAAATTTTAAACATACGAGGAAGTTGGGTGTTAGTGGTTTATCATTGGGTCAATACATCTAAAACTCATCTCATAACTATAAACCTTAAATTTATATTAGTTAATCTAACTGGTATAATATAAAATGTATTTACACTATTTAATAATATTTATTTTGATTATTTTTAAAAATTAATTTGGTGACAAAAACTATTTTAGATTTCACTTATGGTATTTCTCTCAAAGAAACATCTTCGATATTTAAAACTTAGAACTATAATTTTAATATAAATATTTCAAGTAATAAATGGTTAATATTTTGGCCTTTTTAAATTTTGTTAAATAAAAGAAATTAAAACGATGATTTAAAAAACGAATGAAATTACTTATTGTGAGTTGTTCGTATTTAAATTAAGTAAGGATGCACTTTCCGCTTGTTTTCTAGGCTTTCGAAGCGTTGACAGAAGAGTGGTGACTGATTTCATCAATCCGCCACAGATGCTAAGCCGTTTTAAAAATGAAATCTACTTTTGGAAAGGGTCGAATGCCCTTTCTTTTTATGGAATTTGCAAAACTTTTAAAGATCCAAGTTCACATTTCTGCTGTCAGCTGATCCATTGATGTCATAATTGTGTTTGCTAAATAACTGACTGCACAGAAAACAATATGATATTAGCGCGCAAAATATGTGGTCATATTTTCTTCCCTAGATTTTTCAAATGATTGATTTTTGGGGATATTCAAATGATTTAAAGCAATGAATCATGTCTATGTGGATGTATGGAAAACAATATGATCTAGTTTCACTTAGCAAATAGATGGAACATAAAATGTGTTAGCATTTTAAACTTGTTTTCTTATCGGTGGACCGCAAAAGTATAGGTATTGATATATATGTTTTTTTGCCTTATAACCTAGATTAAACAAGTTTGTTTATGATAAACAATATATTATTTATAAGAGAAATGTTAGAATATTAAAATTTCTAATTGATATTGTTGTAATAGATTTTAAAAAGGACAAATCTTTCATATAATTATTTTTAAGTTTTTGTCACAAAAATAAATTTTAAATAAAAAATAATTGAAATAATTTTTTTTATTGTGAAGATTATAATTTTTTTTTTATTTTAAACTTTACTTCCAAAACGATATCCCAAAACTCTAAATCTTAAATTTAAATTAATCAACTCAAAGAATATAAATATATATATTTATATATTTTAATAAATTTATTTTGATTATTTTTCTCTTTAAAAATTATTTTGATGACAAATAGCATATATATTATTTTTTTAAAACGGACAACATTACAGTTTTTCTTAAACGAAATGTCATTTTATGACGGGCAATGCCACGGTTAAATAGTCGTATACGATTATAGTAATACGAAACTGACGTAATTTATCCGATCGAGTAATAAGTTTAGTAGATGAAATTCCAAATTTGAAATAATTTAGTAAGACAAGTCCACTATTATATCATCATCAATCATCATCATCAATGTCGTGTCTTGTCCAACTCGCATCTCCTTTCCACTTTCTTTTCCTGCTTAAAATTTTTTAACTTCAAATTAGAGAAACAAAAAAAAGACTGGAATAAAGTGAGAGAGCGATCAACGAAAATACAGAAGACTAAAAGAAAAGATTCCTTATTATCCCAAAAAATCATAATTATGACATCTCTCTTCTCTAAACCTCATCGCGCTCTCACTTCTCTAATCTCCCACTTTAAAACTTACCGTCCGTTCACCGGAAAACTCCATGTGGCCACCTTGTCCCTTCTCCTCTTCCTTGTCGCAGCCGCTATTGCCGTCACTTCCTCTCTATTGCTTCGTAAGGTAATAATTATTAAGAAAATTTATTTTAATAATACCTTTATCAAGAAAATTAACATTATCTTGTTTTTTTTGTTAATCAAAGACGACGAAACAATTTGATCGACCGACATTAGTCACAACAAAACCGGTACCGGAGCTAGAACCACCGCATAAACCCGAAGTATTGGTAAACTGCACAAGTTTTTTAAATCAAAACCGGTCTGGTTCTTCCTCAAGAACATCTCTATGGCTTAACAAGGTAATTATTCTTGAGATCTTTTCATTACATGATTAAAAGTTCTAATATTTTTTTCAATTTTTAATTGTTTACCACAGAAAAAATCATATAATCAACCGACAATTATAACAACAAAACCGGTTCAGGTACCTGTACAAGTACCAGAGAAAAAATCAATGCAGAAAACCGGAATTTCGGTAGATTGCACAAGTTTCTTAAAACAAAACCGGTCCGGTTCTTGCTCGAGAACAGCTCAACCCGGTTATAGTTCTAACCAAACCAAATCGAACCGGTCATGTCCTGATTACTTCAAGTGGATCCACGAGGATCTAAAGCCATGGAGAGAGACGGGGATAACAAGAGAAACGGTGGAAAGAGGAAAAACGACAGCGCATTTCCGGTTAGTTATAATAAACGGCAAGGTGTTCGTCGAAAACTACAAGAAGTCGATACAAACTAGAGACGCGTTCACACTGTGGGGGATTCTTCAGCTGCTGAGAAAGTATCCAGGGAAGTTGCCTGACGTGGATCTCATGTTTGACTGTGATGATAGGCCAGTCATTAGACCAGACCGTTTCAATAAACTTAATCTTACGGCTCAAAATGCACCACCTGTCTTGTTTAGATACGGTGGGGATAGATGGACGGTGGATATTGTCTTTCCTGACTGGTCATTCTGGGGATGGTATGTACTGAAATAAATATCTCTTAACTCTTTTTCTACTTTTTTCTTCTTTGTCTGAAGCGTGTATGGTTGTTAACGTACACTTGTCCCTACTCGATCACATGCTGGAAAAGAGTTCCAGTTGTCTAGCTTTTACCTTATACAAAAGTAGATTATATTGTGATTTCCTTATATTAATCAATTAAAAATTCATTTTGTGTTCATATATAGTAATTTAAAGGGTTTGAAAAGCAAGAATTAAATTATTAGAGTACTCTCCACTCAATGCCACTACTAGTTAAATACGTGGTTGTAGTTTATTTATCCCTAATTATGCTAGCTAAAGTAACTTTAGTTTCTATATATTTCAATCTTTATAGCAAAACATAAAGTGTACACTTCCATGAAACTCACTGGTAGTTTCATATTAAAGTTTGAAATATTATTTTTTCTATCAAGTATCATATTTTGTTTGTGACTGATGAGTTATTTGAATAGTTGAAAATTAAATAAACTGAAAATGAATTAAATTGGTGAAGGCAAGAGATAAACATAAAGCCATGGAACATAGTGTTGAAAGAAATGGAAGAAGGAAAGCAGAAGAAAAAGTTTATGGAGAGAGAAGCATATGCATATTGGAAAGGGAACCCTTTTGTTGCATCTCCTTCAAGAGAAGATCTTCTTACTTGCAATTTATCATCACAACATGATTGGAATGCTAGAATTTTCATTCAGGTAAATATATAATATATGCTTCTATAGAACTTGATTTATCTTTCTATGCGGTATAAAAATGAATTTATGAGCAATGTTTTCCTTGTGTATTACATAGGATTGGATATCAGAAGGAAAAAGAGGATTTGAGAATTCAAATGTAGCAGATCAATGCACTTACAGGTTAGTGTCAGTCTATATTTTCCCTATTTTCCGCATAGTATCAAGGTCTGATTTGAGTTTTGTCTTTTGTTACATATGTTGAATTTAATTATTGGGATAATAAGTTGTGTAGGTACAAGATATATATAGAAGGGTATGGATGGTCAGTGAGTGAGAAATACATATTAGCATGTGACTCAGTCACATTGATGGTGAAACCTTATTACTATGATTTCTTCTCAAGAACTCTTCAACCTCTCCAACACTATTGGCCCATAAAGGATAAGGATAAATGTAGATCCATCAAATTTGCTGTTGATTGGCTTAATAATCACACTCAAAAGGTACCATTGTCATATTTTGTTTTATATCTTTCTTACATGATCAGTTGTTCATCCATCTATTTGTCAGTGTATAGTATCACACCAAACTACACCTTAAAAAAGGATTTAGGTTATAATAAAAAGACATATATCACCTAGTTTATAAAAGTTATTGTCTATATATTGCGTGAATATATATATATTTACACTTGAGTAATTCGTTTCAGTTTTGGGAGAAAGTTTTTCATTTTAGCTCTCAAAAGTATAATCTATAAAATAGTTGTCTACGCCTATAGATTAATGGGAAAATTTCAATTTTACCACAAGTTTGGTACCACTTTTCAAATTTACCATTAATGATGATTATTTTCACAAATACTCTAATTTGTGATAAATAACACTATGCTAATTTTTTTAAATATTTATGGAACATTTATAAAATCCAACCCCTTAATACTAAACCATAAACAATAATCACAAAATCCTAAACCCAAATGTTAGTATATTTTTTATTGATGGTATTTTTGAAAAGTGATACTTAATTTGTGGTAGTTTTAATAATTTCTCTAAATTAATACTGCGAGTAGATGGAAAAAATATTTCTATTTTTATTTAGTGTTGAATAAAGTTCCAAAAATAAGTTGCACTTTGAAAAGTTGGATCGCATAATTGTGTATGCCTTTTGTTTATAATTGGTTGCAGGCTGAAGAGATTGGAAGGGGAGCAAGTGAGTTCATGCAAAGAGATCTATCAATGGAAAACGTGTATGATTACATGTTCCATCTGTTGAATGAATACTCAAAGCTTCTTAAGTTCAAACCTCAAGCTCCCAAAAACAGTGTTGAAATCTGCACAGAAGCAATGGTGTGCCCTTCTGGAGATGCTAATGGGACTAATAAGAGGTTTTTGATGGACTCTTTAGTCGATGGGCCTCACATTTCAGGTCCATGTTCACTTCCTCCTCCTTTTCATCCCAATGGTCTCGAGAAGTTCCATAGGAAGAAATTGAATCTCATCCGGCAAGTTGAGAAATGGGAGCACACTTACTGGGAAAACGTTCAGTAGCAGGACATTTTTCAATGTGCTAAACCTTAAAACATGACACAAGCCCGCATTGAAACCTGTTGAACTAATAGATCGTGTGTTAATAGCTTGTAGTAAATTATAACATGTGTACCATAATCAAGGTGAATGGTCCGTGTGAGTGTGAAGCTTCTCGGCCCAAATCTTTACCATATAAATCCAACCCAATTCTGGTTTTCATCTGCTTTAGTACGACTCATTTACATGTATATGTTATTTACAAAAACTGGATTTATGTTTTTGTATATTATTGTTTCGAGTTCAGAGATTTGGATGTTCTTTCAAGATTAAGAGGCCATGTGAAGATACCGCGATATGATTATAGTTTGACTGGGGAACTTAATGATCAATATCATGTGAACATATATAAGATGGGGCAGTTGTAATTAATAAGTTTTGTTTCCTGCCTTGAGAATACAAAGTTCATTCATTAAATATGAATATAATTTGTAACTTCAAAAAAAATATTATGATGGGGATATTGTACAAGGCATTAGGTACCAACTTGGGTACTCATTTTGTTGCAACGAACGTGTATCTCTTTGTAGCACATAATTAAGTAATTACTTTAAAAATAAACAAATAGTATTCTTTATGTTTCATATTAAGTGTCATTTTAGATTTGTATACATGGATTAAGGAAACAATTAATTTTGTATATTTTTATATAAAAATAGAATTACGTATACACATAATCATATTTCAACAATAAAAAAATAAATTGCAGAATAAAATTAATAATTTTTGTATTGAAAATAGAAAAAGAAATTTACCTTATAACGAATTTTTTCTCTACAACGACACTTAATGTGAAATGCATGGAGTATTAGATTATGACCGCAAGGTTGTTTTATTTAATTTCTATTGTTAAAAATTTGTTTTATATTATTGAATGTTATAGGGTTGGACAAAATATTCTGATCCAAAAACCGAACCAAGCCCGATCTGAAAAAGTAATACCGAACCCAAACCAAAAATTAGATAGCAAATGGATCCAAAATTTTAATACCCAAAGAACCAAAACCATCCTCGATCCAACCCAAAAATTTTGGATACCCAAATATATCTGAAACACAATTAATCTTAAATATATTAATTATTTTAAAAATTAATATTATAAAATATTCAAATACTCTCTATAAATTAATAAACACATTAAATTAATAACTTATCTTGGTCCCAAGTTTGATCGATTCGAAATATGACACAAGTATATAAAATAATAAGATAATATTTCTGTAGAAAATATTATGTAAATATATGATAACATTAGAATCATAAATTAATAATTACATATCTATACGTTTTAAAGAAAATTTCAATTATTGAATTTCAATTTATGTGATTATAGGAAAAAAAAACTCTGGTTGTTCATTTGAATATTGATATCTTTTTGGTTAAGTTGATATCAAAAAATGGGTAAACGACTTATTTCACAACAGAAGTATCGTATAGTAATAGTTCAACACAATCTTTTATATTCGTCCTAATTACACACATTTTAAGTATATAAACATAATTGCCCACATTTAAAGTATATGATGACCTTATTTACCCCATTTTCAAAGATCGAAATCTGAAACCACACAGAGTAAAGTTTAGCTTGGTTTTGAAGCTAAACCGATATCAAACTAATTAAACCAATATCAAACCAGTTGGCATCGAAGTGAAATGAAAACCCAACCCCACATACTATTTAAATAGAATATGACCCAACATCATACTAAAGAATTGGGTTGAGTACTATTTGAATATCAAGTTAAGTCGGGTTATAATTTAGATTCGATACCAACTAGTTTGTTTGTTTTAATTAGTTTGATATCGGTTTTGATTTTAAACTAGTAAAACCAAGCTAAACATTCGTCTATGTGATCTTAGGTTTCGATTTTTGAAAATATGGGTAAATAGGTTTATATATTTAATCTATTTTCAATTATGACAAACAAGAAAGAATATATGGAATTGTTAATATACAATACTTTTGATGTAGAAATAATTATTTTACCCCAAAAAAAATAGTTTCTCATTATGCTAAGTTAGATAGAATGTGTTTGATTTTAGGAGCATTAGTATATTGAATACACTATTAATATTTCTAAAATATATGGTCAAACGATTTCTGAGAATCTTACAATGAATTTGGGAATCTATAATAATAAAGTAGACTATAGTCTCTCCACAATGTGCCACATCATCATCAAGAAGGGGGCATTTTACGCCACATGTCATCTCCATTTCTTTCAAATCAATCATGCAAAATATATGGGCTTAACGAGTTTCCTTTCTAATAATTTTCTATTTTGGCTTGACATTTTTTCTAAGTGTTTGGACTATGCATGTCTTAAAATCAAATGAACCCGGTATCTAGAGACAAGTGTTTATTAATTTTGTAAACCCGCTGCCTCAAACAACCCTTATCGACATAGAGGTTTTTCATCTCTTCATCTCACCGGCGAACAAAAAAAAAACTAGAAACGTTACGGATTCAGCTTGGATCCAAGCGTCATCTTTAAGGCATTCTCATTAACAAAATCTCCCTGCATATACCACGATTTATCATTGAATGCATCTCAATTGACTTTTTCACTTTAGATTTTCGAATATAAAAGGTATGCTATATTCCAAGAAATTCATCAGTTTATTGTGATCACATGCGTCCTTCCACGTTCTCCATTTCCACTCACCCGGTAAACAATAACTTCTACATGCGTCCTTCATCATTCTTTATTGGATTTTATGTTTTTCTTATAATTGCAGTTCTCTCATCTATGTCTCTATATTTGAGACGAAGTATGGATTGGGAGAGTGAATTCGCAAGGAGATTTGATGAGAATCAAATGTGAATTCAAATACTCCTGGTATAAAATATTGTCCTTTTTTTAATCTAAAAACTGGTCGGTTCGGTCATGAAAAAACATGGCCTTTACAATCAACTAGCATACTCATTTACCACTGGACTATAACGTATAGTTCATATATTTATGCTATTATTCTCTCAAATTTGAGAGTGAGCATCTATGTCTATTTTAGTTTGGTTTAACGTTCTCTTTTAATTTTGATTATTAGGCGAAAACTTTGGAGTTGAGAATTGATAAGGGAATTGAGTGGCGGACACGACATAGTCAGAGAGTCAAGATACATGCTGGTGAAGACGTTAACTAAACTGAATCTGATTTTATGTTTATACTTTCTTGAATTTAGTTTATATTGGTTTAATGTTTTCTTCTGATTTTGATTCTCAGGCTAGAACAATGGATGTGAAGGCGAGTGGATCCACATGGAGATCAAAATCTAAATCAGAAGCCAATGATCCAGGCGAATAAAGATAAGTAGAGATGTGAGAGACGTGACCAACAACGTCTCGAACAAAAGCCAATGAGATCAGCTAACAACGCAGCTGTTAAGGTTGGAAAAAAACAACAACGAGGACCTGTACATAAAGCTGCAATAGAGAAAATATGTCGTCCGTGGTCATGTAGATGGCTATCGCACACCTTTAACCGACGATTTTTATTCTTGGATTTCTACTAAACATAAAATTTCAACAGTTAAGCTTGCCATTATCATTCAGTTTTACAGCCTCTCTTTATTAAAAAGTTTAAACCGAGTGTTTGAAGCAAGAAGCAATACCATAACCTCAGAACGACTTCATCGTTGGGTTTATCCCATATTTTCTGGAATGATAAAATGTTGAATATCTTGATGACGTTATGGACACGTCTAAGATTATAAAAGAAATCAAAATGTGTGAAAGGATAAGAAATCAAAACTGTTCTGTATAATATAGATATTACAAAAATAGTGAAGATAAACTATTAGTTAAATACAATAATTGTTTTTCGGTTTTGCAAGAGGAGATGGGTAAATTTAAAGAAATCACATGCATACCAAACAAACAAAAAAATACAATATTTTTCCTAAATCTAATTTAATGAAACATGTTAATAAATTAGCTTAGCAATCACTTGGATTATATGTTATCAAAAATATATATATGTTAAAATGATATGAATATAGGACTATTTCTAAATGCATAAATACAAAATATCATTATAATATGATTTGACTCAAATGAAAATAACAAATAACTTATAAACATACTTTTTAGGCAGATAATTTGAGAATGTCTCAAAGTTTTATAACAAAAATATGATTCAAATGGTTTTAAAATCTGCATACAGGAAGTGAGTGCAGATATAGTTGCACAATAAAAAATATATATGGATATGCTACAAGGCATGTAACATATCATGATATCAACATATGGGTAAGGTAAATCACATTTTAGGTAAGCTAACTAAAAAAAAACTATAAGATTACTAAATAACAAAACTAAGTTTGTAAATTTGTTCCCAATATTTGAAGTAATATAACTAATTAAAAAAACAAATCAAACTTTCAAGTGAATAACTATTTATTTTTCTGGAATCTCAAGGATTATATATTTTAAAATAAATAACTCAGTTTTTTGTCAAATACATGTTATTATGTATTTCATATTTGAAGAACATATAGGTTTTTTGGATCCAATAAATAAAAATACTGTTACAATACTGTTTTTCTCATATATTTAAATAATCGAACAATTAAAAATTAACATTTGAGTTGGAAAAAAATTGTTGACAAAATTTAATATAAAACATAACAATAAGGAACAAATTGAAGTTCATCAATTCAATAAATCACAACAAAAATTTGAAGTTACAATAAATAAAAATATATATGGTTGGACACTATACACATTACAATATACATAAAAAGTAGTAAATTATTTAAAGGTTTTGTGTCGTGTAACAGCAAAAGTGTTAGGTAGGTGTTAATAAACTATTTAAAGTTTTTACCAGTTGTTGTTAAAAAACCGTGAATTGTTAACTGTTTTTTTTTTTTGAGAAAGATGGATTGTAAGCTATTTCAAATAGCTAAAACATGATACAAAATTTTTTTACCATTTAATAAAGTTTTCACATTAAAAATAATTTTTGTGTATTAACCATGTTCAAAATATAATAAAAGATACAAAATATTAGTTTGCCAGAAAATAACCCTCTATTAACACCGCGAGAATATATTCAACTCAAGTGTTTTCTTTTACTGTATAATATTGTTGAGCTATACAAAAACACGTACCTATTAAGCTCTATAAATCATAATATTTTTTATATAATCACTTTAGAAAAAACACTATAGTTGTAAATAGAAGGTGCACAAACCAAATTGTATACATAAAACTCTAAAAGCTGTCATAGCTGATGCCAAAATTACATTGGCAAATCATACTCTTACCTACAAAAAAAATAAATAAACAAATAACTTGAGGATATAAATATTTAAAATGTACATTGCTAGACCAAATAGTCAACAGTAAATTTATTAAAAATACTACTATCTTCTAAAATAATTATCAATATGTTAAATAAATAAACAATCCGCGCGAAGCGCGGAAAAACCACTAGTATTATAAAATTTGGAATATTTTGTGGGCATAACTAATGTTGTATGTTCACATGGTAAAGTTTAATAGAACTATTTATATTTGGGTTTACAACGAATGTTTAAACATGAAATATATAACATTTGTTATGCATTTGGTTTTACATTCTTGGTTTATTAATAGTTGTAAACCGCAGAGATTGGATACAATTTTCTCAATTGGACGATGAATTATACCAAAGGTCACATAAAATGCGGTTTGGTCAGGATTTCGTGTATGACATGAAAACATTTCTTTGATAGTTATGATCTTAATATTATTAACATGTATACTAAGAGCATGATTAACCCTGGAACCCCAAGTGGGGTTCTTATTTATTTATTTATTTTTAAAAAAATAATTTAAAAAAATTTAAAAAGAACCAGTTACGGGCCGCCACGTGGCAGTGGAGTCCGCAAACAGTGTAAGAAACCCTCTATAATGGTTCTTATTTAGGAGTTTTAAGAAGTGGTTATTGCACTGTTTATGGGCTCTACAAACATGTGGGACCCGCTAACAGTGCAAGAACCCCTCTTAAGATACTCCATTAATCATGCTCTAATAATTTTATGCAATTAGCTTTACTTTCTTGGTTTATTAATAGTTGTAAACGCAGAGACCGAGCATTTCTGGCGTCTTGAGAAGAATAAACCGAGTTATGCTTGTTTAAGAGAAATTAAATTATTATTGGGTATGGCAATCGAATTCGGCTGGTTCGCACTTTGTTAAATGACGAGAAGGCCTAATTATAATTTTGGAAATGTGTAGTTATAATGTCAGTGGCACAAAGTGATAAATATTAAGATAAAAAGGGATATTATAAATATATATTTTAGTTTTAATAGTTTAGATTAGAAGAACATGATATATATTTATTACTCTTTCCGTTTGATAGATAGTGTGTTAGGGAGAAATTTTTTTGGTTCTAAATTAAATAAAATTTGAACTTTTTTATATATAATTTATTAACAATTAATGTTATATGATAATAATATGGGAT
>CAJHQQ010004926.1:0-22337 GCA_905132885.1 Moricandia moricandioides | reverse complement strand
CCTATAGCATACTTGATGCGTCCCTAGGATGCTCTCTGGTTGATGGGGATGGATAGATCCTTGCAAGAACGAATCAGTGACTCAAGTTCTTCAAGGTTTGTGGATTGAATGGTGACACAAGAGGGATGGAAGATCTCTTGATACTCCTAGATGAACAAATCGGATATGACACACCAATTTAGACACCCTTAGGTCTCTGGATACTACACACCAGAACTCGACACACTTTCTAGAGAGAGAGCCGTCAAGGAGAAAGATATCTTGTTGATTAAAATATGGATGAGTAAAATAGGGTTTAGAGACCCATTTAAATAAGGAGAAACCAGAGAACATGCTCTCTAGGGTTTCGGAAATAAGCCAAAAAGGAAACTATAGTTTAAGTTTAACATAAGCTTTAAAATGAAATAAAATGTAAACTTCTTTAGCCTTGGACCGAGATAGGGCCTAAGTGATGTGAAGACAAGTTGTGGCCTCGTTAAAAACCTTCCTCCAGAAAACCTCGTGGGACAATACCAAAAGCAAGGAAAAGAGCACGCACCCCATGTCTTGCCTAGACACTAACTCAGCTTGATGTAGAGATGGCTTGAATGGTGATCAAGACATCTCGGATCAGACCTTGTCCAATACTTTCTTGTTGTGGATGTGAAGTGAGTAATCCAACAACATTCTCTTTAAACTTCTTGACTCTGGAACGAGTCATGGGACCTTCAGGAATGGCTAGAGCATCATCACCAGGTTGCTGGTGCAATGTGGCTTCATGTGGCTCATCTAGACTCTCCTTGTTCTCCTTAGTGATCCGGTCCATGATCACATCACACTCTCAACTATGCAACCTATGACAAAGAACTATATGCCTTGGTGAGGGCATTACAAACGTGGCAACACTACTTGTGGCCCAAGGAGTTTGTCATACACACTGATCATGAGTCCCTAAAGTATCTAAAAGGGCAGAGTAAGCTTAGCAAGAGACACGCAAGGTGGGTTGAATTCATTGAGACCTTCCCATACGTGATCAAATATAAACAAGGTAAGGAGAACGTAGTTGCTGATGCACTATCTCGGAGGTATGTTCTCTTGACCACCCTAGATGCTAAGTTGCTTGGGTTTGAGCAGATAAAGGATATGTATGATACTGACCATGACTTCAAGGAAGCCTATGCTTCTTGTGCAAAGTTTGCTGCAGGGCATTACTTTAGAAAAGAAGGCTACTTGTTTTATGACAATAGATTGTGTGTGCCTAACTGCTCTTTGAGAGATCTTTTTGTCAGGGAATCCCATGGGGGCAGTCTAATGGGACACTTTGGGATTGCCAAGACCTTAAAAGTTTTGCAGGATCACTTCTATTGGCCACACATGAAGAGAGATGTGGAAAGAGTCTATGGGAGGTGTGCTACTTGCAAGCAGGCCAAGTCCCAAGTCCAATCCTAGGGTTTGTATACTCCTTTACCCATTCCACACCATCCCTGGAATGACATTTCCATGGACTTTATTGTCGGTTTACCTAGGACTAGAACATGAAAGGATTCAATCTTTGTGGTTGTTGATAGGTTCTCTAAGATGGCACATTTCATAGCATGTCATAAAACTGATGATGCATTGCACGTTGCTAACTTGTTCTTTAAAGAGGTTGTTCGCTTGCATGGCATGCCTAGGACTATAGTTTCTGATAGGGACACTAAGTTTCTTAGTTACTTCTGGAAGACACTTTGGTCTAAGCTAGGCACTAAACTGTTGTTTTCTACTACATGTCATCCACAAACTGATGGACAAACTGAAGTAGTTAATAGAACCTTAGGAACACTCCTGCGTGCATTCATTAAAAAGAACTTAAGGACATGGGAAGAATACTTACCACACTGTGAATTTGCATACAATCATGCTATGCATTCTGCTTCTAAGTATTCACCTTTTGAGATTGTTTATGGGTTCAATCCCACCTCTCCTTTGGATCTAATGCCTTTACCTGAGTGTGAAAGGATCAGTCTAGATGGCAAGAAGAAAGCAGAGATGGTCCAACGGATCCATGAGAAGGCTAGACAAAACATTGAGCAGAAAACCAAGCTTTATGAGAAGCAAGCTAACAAGGGGAGACGTGTGAGAACCTTTGAAGTTGGTGACCAAGTTTGGTTGCACCTGAGGAAGGATAGGTTCCCCAACGAGAGGAAGTCCAAGCTGATGCCAAGGGTTGATGGACCCTTCGAGATCATCCACAAGATCAATGACAATGCCTACAAACTTGATCTCCAAGATGAACCTGATTTGAGGACAAATCCTTTTCAAGAGGGAGGGGATGATGTGATCATGGACCGGATCACTAAGGAGAACAAGGAGAGTCTAGATGAGCCACATGAAGCCACATTGCACCAGCAACCTGGTGATGATGCTCTAGCCATTCCTGAAGGTCCCATGACTCGTTCCAGAGTCAAGAAGTTTAAAGAGAATGTTGTTGGATTACTCACTTCACATCCACAACAAGAAAGTCTTGGACAAGGTCTGATCCGAGATGTCTTGATCACCATTCAAGCCATCTCTACATCAAGCTGAGTTAGTGTCTAGGCAAGACATGGGGTGCGTGCTCTTTTCCTTGCTTTTGTTTTTGTCCCACGAGGTTTTCCGGAGGAAGGTTTTTAACGAGGCCAAAACTTGTCTTCACATCAGTTAGGCCCTATCTCGGTCCAAGGCTAAAGAAGTTTACATTTTATTTCATTTTAAAGCTTATGTTAAACTTAAACTATAGTTTCCTTTTTGCTTATTTCTGAAACCCTAGAGAGCATGTTCTCTGGTTTCTCCTTATTTAAATGGGTCTCTAAACCCTATTGTACTCATCCATCTTTTAATCAACAAGTTATCTTTCTCCTTGACGGCTCTCTCTCTCTAGAAAGTGTGTCGAGTTCTGGTGTGTAGTATCCAAAGACCTAAGGGTGTCCAAATTGGTGTGTCATATCCGATTTGTTCATCTAGGAGTATCAAGAGATCTTCCATCCCTCTTGTGTCACCATTCAATCCACAAACCTTGAAGAACTTGAGTCACTGATTCGTTCTTGCAAGGATCTATCCACTCCCATCAACCAGAGAGCATCCTAGGGACGCATCAACTTCGTTCCAGGAGCATCACTGCCCAACAAACCAGCCTATAGAACCAATCCTGTAGAGACCAAGGAACTACAACAACAAGTCACTGATCTTATGGAAAAAGGACATATTCGTGAGAGTATGAGCCCATGTGCAGTTCCAGTCTTGCTTGTGCCAAAGAAAGATGGGAGTTGGAGAATGTGTGTCCATTGCAGAGCCATCAATAATATCACTGTAAAGTATCGACATCCCATTCCTAGGCTAGATGACATGCTTGATGAATTGCATGGCTCAAATATCTTTTCTGAAGTTGATTTAAAAAGTGGGTATCACCAGATTAGGATGAAAGAGGGTGATGAGTGGAAAACTGCCTTTAAAACGAAACAGGGATTATATGAATGGTTAGTAATGCCATTTGGGTTAACTAATGCACCTAGCACTTTCATGAGATTGATGAACCATGTTCTAAGAGCATTTATAGGACATTTTGTGGTGGTTTACTTTGATGATATCCTGATTTACAGTAAGAACTTGGATGAACACGTTGAGCATCTTAGAAAAGTTTTAGGAGTGCTTAGGACAGAATCCTTGTTTGCTAATTTAAATAAATGTACCTTTGGAGCAGATAACCTTGTCTTTTTAGGTTTTGTTGTGAGTGCAGATGGAATCCAGGTTAATGAAAACAAGATCAAAGCTATCAAGGACTGGCCAAGTCCCAAAACAGTTGGAGAAGTAAGAAGTTTTCATGGGTTAGTCGGATTCTAGCGAAGATTTGTCAAAGACTTTAGTACCTTGGCTGCACCACTCACTGAAGTAATCAAGAAAAACGTGGGATTTAAGTGGGAACAAGCACAGGAAGAAGCATTTCAAGCTTTGAAAGAGAAACTTACGAACTCACCAGTTCTTTCTCTCCCTGACTTTTCTAAAACATTTGAAATAGAATGTGATGCATCTGGTGTTGGTGTAGGTGCTGTGCTTATGCAGGAGAAGAAACCTATAGCTTTCTTTAGTGAGAAGCCTGGAGGAGCTACTCTCAACTATCCAACGTATGACAAAGAACTCTATGCACTTGTCAGGGCCTTACAAACATGGCAACACTATCTCTGGCCTAAGGAGTTTGTCATCCACACAGACCATGAGTCTCTCAAGTACCTCAAAGGACAACAAAAACTAAACAAGAGACATGCCAGGTGGATTGAATTCATCGAAACCTTTCCCTACGTGATCAAGTACAAGAAAGGTAAGGAAAACATAGTTGCTGATGCACTATCTAGAAGGTATGTCCTTTTGTCAACTCTTGAAACCAAGTTACTTGGATTTGAACAAATCAAAAATATATACACCACTGATTCTGATTTTAAGGAGATATATGCTTCTTGTGAAAAGTTTGGACGTGGTAAGTACTTTAAGAGTGACGGTTTTCTCTTCTTTGAAAATAGACTATGTGTGCCTAACTCCTCTTTGAGAGATCTGTTTGCCAAAGAAGCTCATGCAGGTGTGGACTTATGGGACATTTTGGTGTGTCTAAGACAATGAAAGTAATGCAAGAACATTTCTTCTGGCCACACATGAGAAGAGATGTTGAGAAAACTTGTGAACGATGTGTAACTTGCAAACAGGCTAAGTCCAAAATCCAAAACCACGGTCTGTATACTCCTTTACCAATTCCTTTGCATCCATGGCATGACATTTCAATGGATTTCGTTGTTGGGTTACCTAGAACTAAGACTGGAAAAGATTCTGTGTTTGTTATAGTTGATAGGTTTTCTAAAATGGCTCATTTCATTCCATGCCATAAGACTGATGATGCTGTGAATGTTGCTAGTTTGTTCTTTAAGGAGATTGTTAGACTTCATGGCATGCCTAGGACAATTGTTTCAGATAGAGACACTAAATTTCTTAGCTTCTTTTGGAAAACTTTGTGGTCTAAGCTAGGGACTAAACTGTGTTTCTCTACTACTTGTCATCCACAGTCTGATGGACAAACTGAAGTTGTCAATAGGACATTGTCTACCTTGTTGCGTGTATTGATTAAAAAGAACCTTAGAACTTGGGAAGAATGTTTGCCACATGTAGAATTTGCTTATAACCATGCTAAACATTCTGCATCTAAATTCTCTCCATTTGAAATCGTCTATGGTTTCAATCCTTTATCACCTTTGGATCTAATGCCTTTACCTTTAAGTGAAAGAGTTAGCTTGGATGGACAAAAGAAAGCTGAACTTGTTAAGCAGATACATGAGAAGGCACATATCAATATAGAGAACAAGACCAAACTCTATGCCAAGCAAGCTAACAAAGGAAGAAAGGAAATGATCTTTGAAGAAGGAGATCTAGTTTGGATACACCTGAGAAAGGACAGATTTCCTAATGAAAGAAAATCCAAACTCATGCCTAGATTAGATGGTCCTTTCAAAGTCATTAAGAAGATCAACAACAACGCCTATCAACTGGATCTTCAAGGGAAGTATAATGTGAGTTCAAGCTTCAATGTTACTGATTTAGTTCCTTATCATGCAGATGAAACGGATTTGAGGTCAAATCCTTCTCAAGTGGGAGAGGATGATGTGATCTTAGAAAGCAATGGAACTAAGGAGTTGGAACAGCTTGAACCAGAGCTTAAAGAAGTCCAAGATGGAGCTAAAGAACAGCTTGAACCTGAGGATACAAAGGACAAGGACCTAAATGTACCCGTTGGTCCAATGACTTGGTCTAAACAAGCAAAATTCCAGCAAGCTCTTCATCAACTTTTATACACTATTCAGGGCAGTCTAGAGTGTGCTTATCCAACCACTCTGGTTGTGATTCAAGCCACCTAAGACATTCATCAAGAGAGGTGTTGTGACTTGCACTGTTTTCCTTGTTTTGGGTTTATCCCATTGGGTTTTCCAAACAAGGTTTATAATGAGGCTTGGACACAACACTTATACAAAAGCCTCTTGATGAATCTAAGCCCATTTTCTATCCTTAATTTCGTGCAAGAATACACCAAGAGTCTTTTCTTATTTTCAAGGTTGAACTTAGTCTTTCTTTTAATTGTTTTGTGTGTTTCCAAGAAACTGTGCATGTACAGTCTTCTTCTCTTTATATTCTGGTCGAAAACTCTGAATAAATCCTCAAACTCTTTTCTAAAAACCCAAGTATTCTCTGAATCCTGTTTGATCAAAAAGCTTGTCTAGTGTATTTCAGATTCTTCTTTACATTGCGAGCACAAACCGATAGTCTGAGAGCCATTCCGCAACTCTTAGAAGTATCAACTCAATTTATTGCTTATCACATCAACACAATCATTTGAGAGCATTCAGGGACGTGATCCTCTCACCCAGGATCATATCATAGAATCACCCTGAAGTTGAATCAATATCATTGGAGTTATGATGAAGAAGTTATCTCACTTTTAACCGAAGTGATCCCAGTTTACCCTGTTTGAAGATTTAGCAATTTATTCTTGATACTAATAAAACCAGAATGAATTACGATGTAAGAAGCTTGATTTGGACTCATTAATCATTTTAGAATCACCCTGAAGTTGAATCAAGATCATAGGAGTTATGATGAAGAAGTTATCTTACTTTTAACCGAAGTGATTCCAGTTTGCCCTGTTTGGAGATTTGGCAATTTCTTCTTGATACTAATAAAACAAGAATGAATCACAACGTAAGAAGCTTGATTTGGACTCATAAATCAGTGTAGAATCACCCTGAAGTTGAATCAAGATCATAGGAGTTATGATGAAGAAGTTATCCCACTTTTAACCGAAGTGATTCCAGTTTGCCCTGTTTGGAGAGTTTGCAATTTCTTCTTGATTCAAATCAAACCATAATGAATCAAGATGTAAGAATCTTGATTTGGACTCATAAATCAGTGGATAATCACCCTGAAGTTGAATCAATATCATAGAAGTTATGATGAAGATGTTATCCCACTTTTAACCGAAGTGGATCCAGTTTACCCTGTTTGGAGATTTGGCAATTTCTTCTCGATACTAATAAAACCAGAATGAATCACGATGTAAGAAGCTTGATTTGGACTCATAAATCAGTGTAGAATCACCCTAAAGTTGAATCAAGATCATAGGAGTTATGATGAAGAAGTTATCCCACTTTTAACCGAAGTGATTCCAGTTTGCCCTGTTTGGAGAGTTTGCAATTTCTTCTTGATTCAAATCAAACCATAATGAATCAAGATGTAAGAATCTTGATTTGGACTCATAAATCAGTGGATAATCACCCTGAAGTTGAATCAATATCATAGAAGTTATGATGAAGATGTTATCCCACTTTTAACCGAAGTGGATCCAGTTTACCCTGTTTGGAGATTTGGCAATTTCTTTTTGATACTAATAAAACCAGAATGAATCACGATGTAACCAGCTTGATTTGGACTCATAAATCAGTTTAGAATCACCGTAAAGTTGAATCAAGACCATAGGAGTTATGATGAAGAAGTTATCCCACCTTTAGCCGAAGTGATTCCAGTTTGTCCTGTTTGGAGAGTTTGCAATTTCTTCTTGATTCTAATCAAACCATAATGAATCAAGATGTAAGAATCTTGATTTGGACTCATAAATCAGTGGATAATCACCCTGAATTTGAATCAATATCATAGAAGTTATGATGAAGATGTTATCCCACTTTTAACCGAAGTGGATCCAGTTTACCCTGTTTGGAGATTTGGCAATTTCTTCTTGATACTAATAAAACCAGAATGAATCACGATGTAAGAAGCTTGATTTGGACTCATAAATCAGTGTAGAATCACCCTAAAGTTGAATCAAGACCATAGAAGTTATGATGAAGAAGTTATCCCACCTTTAGCCGAAGTGATTCCAGTTTGTCCTGTTTGGAGAGTTGGCATTTTCTTCTTGATACTAATAAAACCAGAATGAATCACGATGTAAGAAGCTTTATTTGCACTCATAAATAAGTGTAGAATCACCCTGAAGTTGAATCAAGATAATAGGAGTTATGATGAAGAAGTTATTCCACTTTTAACCGATGTGATTCCAGTTTAACCTGTTTGGAGATTTGGCAATTTCTTCTTGATTCTAATCAAACCATAATGAATCAAGATGTAAGAATCTTGATTTGGACTCATAGATCAGTGGATAATCATCCTGAAGTTGAATCAATATCATAGGAGTTATGATGAAGAAGTTATCCCACTTTTAACCGAAGTGATTCCAGTTTACCCTGTTTGGAGATTTGGCAATTTCTTCTTGATTCAAATCAAACCAGAATGAATCACGATGTAAGAAGCTTTATTTGTACTAATAAATCAGTGTAAATCACCCTGAAGTTGAATCAATATCATATGAGTTATGATGAAGAAGTTATCTCACTTTTAACCGAAGTAAATCCAGTTTACCCTGTTTGGAGATTTGACAATTTCTTCTTGATTCTAATCAAACCAGAATGAATCACGATGTAAGAAGTTTGATTTGAACTCAAAAATCAGTGTAGAATTACCCTGAAGTTGAATCAATATCATTGGAGTTATGATAAAGAAGTTATCTCACTTTTAACCGAAGTGATTCTAGTTTACCCTGTTTGGAGATTTGGTAATTTCTTCTTGATTCAAATCAAACCAGAATGAATCACGATTTAAGAAGCTTGATTTGTACTCATAAGTTAGTGTAAATCACCCTGAAGTTGAATCAATATCATAGGAGTTATGATGAAGAAGTTATCCCACTTTTAACGGAAGTGATTCCAGTTTACCCTGTTTGGAGATTTGGCAATTTATTCTTGATACTAATAAAACCAGAATGAATCACGATGTAAGAAACTTTATTTTGACTCATAAATCCGTGTAGAATCACCCTGAAGTTGAATCAAGATCATAGGAGTTATGATGAAGAAGTTATCCCACCTTTAGCCGAAGTGATTCCAGTTTGTCCTGTTTGGAGAGTTTGCAATTTCTTCTTGATTCAAATCAAACCATAATGAATCAAGATGTAAGAATCTTGATTTGGACTCATAAATCAGTGGATAATCACCCTGAAGTTGAATCAATATCATAGAAGTTATGATGAAGATGTTATCCCACTTTTAACCGAAGTGGATCGAGTTTACCCTGTTTGGAGATTTGGCAATTTCTTCTTGATACTAATAAAACCAGAATGAATCACGATGTAAGAAGCTTGATTTGGACTCATAAATCAGTGTAGAATCACCCTAAAGTTGAATCAAGACCATAGAAGTTATGATGAAGAAGTTATCCCACCTTTAGCCGAAGTGATTCCAGTTTGTCCTGTTTGGAGAGTTGGCATTTTCTTCTTGATACTAATAAAACCAGAATGAATCACGATGTAAGAAGCTTTATTTGCACTCATAAATAAGTGTAGAATCACCCTGAAGTTGAATCAAGATAATAGGAGTTATGATGAAGAAGTTATTCCACTTTTAACCGATGTGATTCCAGTTTAACCTGTTTGGAGATTTGGCAATTTCTTCTTGATTCTAATCAAACCATAATGAATCAAGATGTAAGAATCTTGATTTGGACTCATAGATCAGTGGATAATCATCCTGAAGTTGAATCAACATCATAGGAGTTATGATGAAGAAGTTATCCCACTTTTAACCGAAGTGATTCCAGTTTGCCATGTTTGGACATTTGGCAATTTATTCTTGATACTAATAAAACCATAATGAATCACAATGTAAGAAGCTTGATTTGGACTCATTAATCAGTGTAGAGTCACTCTGAAGTTGAATCAAGATCATAGGAGTTATGATGAAGAAGTTATCCCACTTTTAACCGAAGTGACTCCAGTTTACCCTGTTTGGAGATTTGGTAATTTCTTTTTGAGAAAAATAAAACCAGAATAAATCACGATGTAAGAATCTTGATTCAGACTCATAAATCAGTGTAGAATCACCCTGAAGTTGAATCAAGATCATAGGAGTTATGATGAAGAAGTTAGCCCACTTTTAACCGAAGTGATTCCAGTTTGCCCATTTTGGAGAGTTGGCAATTTCTTCTTGATTCTAATCAAACTATAATGAATCAATATGTAAGAATATTGATTTGGACTCATAAATCAATGTATACTCACCCTGAAGTTGAATCAATATCATAGGAGTTATGATGAAGATGTTATCCCACTTTTAACCGAAGTGATTCCAGTTTACCCTTTTGGAGATTTGGCAATTTATTCTTGATACTAATAAAACCAGAATGAATCACGATGTAAGAAGCTTGATTTGGACTCATAAATCCGTGTAGAATCACCTTGAATTTGAATCAAGATCATAGGAGTTATGATGAAGAAGTTATCCTACTTTTAACCGAAGTGATTCCAGTTTGCCCTGTGATGTGATCATTGACCGGATCACTAAGGAGAACAAGGAGAGTCTAGATGAGCCACATGAAGCCACATTGCACCAGCAGCCTGGTGATGATGCTCTAGCCATTCCTGAAGGTCCCATGACTCGTTCCAGAGTCAAGAAATTTAAAGAGAATGTTGTTGGATTACTCACTTCACATCCACAACAAGAAAGTCTTGGACAAGGTCTGATCCGAGATGTCTTGATCACCATTCAAGCCATCTCTACATCAAGCTGAGTTAGTGTCTAGGCAAGACAAGGGGTGCGTGCTCTTTTCCTTGCTTTTGGTTTTGTCCCACGAGGTTTTCCGGAGGAAGGTTTTTAATGAGGCCACAACTTGTCTTCACATCACTTAGGCCCTATCTCGGTCCAAGGCTAAAGAAGTTTACATTTTATTTCATTTTAAAGCTTATGTTAAACTTAAACTATAGTTTCCTTTTTGCTTATTTCCGAAACCCTAGAGAGCATGTTCTCTGGTTTCTCCTTATTTAAATGGGTCTCTAAACCCTATTGTAATCATCCATCTTTTAATCAACAAGTTATCTTTCTCCTTGATGGCTCTCTCTCTAGAAAGTGTGTCGAGTTCTGGTTTGTAGTATCCAGAGACCTAAGGGTGTCTAAATTGGTGTGTCATATCCGATTTGTTCATCTAGGAGTATCAAGAGATATTCCATCCCTCTTGTGTCACCATTCAATCAACAAACCTTGAAGAACTTGAGTCACTGATTCGTTCTTGCAAGGATCTATCCATTCCCATCAACCAAAGAGCATCCTAGGGGCGCATCAAGTGGTATCAGAGCCAGATTTGGTTGGGAAGTACTCGTTTTCTCTCTTGTTTCTTTTTGTTTCATCCGTGTTTCTTCTCTATCACCTTGAATAAGCAGTAGAACTAATCTGTTTAGGGCTGCTCGAGTTTCATAAGAGATTAGACAAGGTTCTTAAACTTTCCTTTTTTGGTTTTGCAGAAGCCCTAGAGAGAGAAACCCTAGCCGCATAAGTCTTTGCCTTTGTAGATCACTTTGTTTCATCTGTTTAACTTGTTAATCACCTTGAACACGAGTAGATTAAGGTTGTTAGGGTGCTAGAAAACCTTAGAGAAGATTGGAAAAAGTTTAGAGGTTTTTCCTTTTTGCTTGGTAGGCGGAAACCCTTTTCCTTTTACCTAGCCGATTTTTTCCTTTTTGCTTTTGTCTTGCAAAACAAGCTTGATTTTGTGTTCTCCCTTTTTCCTTTTTGCTTATCTTGTTACCTAGAAACCTTTTACTGGTTATTTTGTTTACCTTTGTGCAGGAAGCATGGGATCCGAGTCTGAAGATGAAGCTGCACTCGTCAGGAAGAACAAGCTTCTCATGGTGGCTATGTCGGCTCAACTCAACCAGAACATGGTGGCAACCATGACCGAGATGATGAGGACCAACCTCAATGACATCCGGAGAGAGCTCAGAGAAGACATCAGGAGAGCTACTAGTCAATTGCCAAACCGAGAGACTAGGAGAGAAGAGAGACCTCATGCAACTCGCCAAGAGCATGATGGTCATGAGGAGACTGACAATGAGTATGAACACCTCAGTTCATCCTCAAGGCTAAGCCAAAGAAGACATAGGCGTGTCCAAGAGAGAAGGATGAACCAGGGAGATGAGCTTTCTGGTTTGAAGATCAAGATACCCCCATTCCATGGCAAAGCTGATCCGGATGCCTACCTTGAGTGGGAGAAGAAGATTGAGTTAGTCTTTCAGTGTAAGCAGTACACAAACCACAAGAAGATTCAGATTGCTGCCACTGAGTTCTATGACTATGCTCTAAGTTGGTGGGATCAGTACATCACAACTCGTAGGAGGAATGGAGAGGAACCAGTTGAGACTTGGACCGAGATGAAGTCTATCATGCGCAAGAGGTGTGTTCCAAGTCATTACCACAGAGACTTGCACCACCGGCTCAGGAAACTTACCCAAGGATCAAGATCAGTGGAGGAGTATTACCAGGAGATGGAGTTACTCATGCTAAGGGCTAGCATATCAGAAGATAGAGAAGCAACCATGTCAAGGTTCCTATGTGGTTTAAACCGAGAGATACAAGACAATGTTGAGATGCAACATTATGTGGAGCTTGAAGAGATGCTACACAAGGCTATTCTTGTGGAGCAACAGCTCAAAAGGAAGGGACATTCACGCAACCACTATGGCTCTAACCGGCTCCACAACACCAAGGAAGAGAAGTCACCTTATCCTAAGGAGTCTAAACCGTTCCAGAAGGATCACAAGTCCTATCCAAGAGAAGAGACCAAACCAAGCAGTGCTCTTGACAAGGGCAAAGGCAAGGTTGAAGCTTCTAGTTCCAGAGCTCGTGATGTCAAGTGTTTCAAGTGCCAAGGAAGAGGTCATTATGCCTCTGAATGTACCAACAAGAGAGTCATGATCTTGCTGGAAGATGGAGAGTATGCCTCAGAAGATGACAACACCGAGTCTGACCAAGAAGACACTGAAGAAGAACATGAAGAAGGACCAGTCCAGGGGAAGCTTTTAGTAGCAAGAAGGCTTCTAAGCTTGCAAAACAAGTCTGAGGAGCTAGAGCAACGTGAGAACCTCTTCTACACCCGGTGCTTGGTCCAAGGAAAAGTGTGCAGCCTCATTGTTGATGGAGGTAGTTGTGTGAATGCTGCGAGTGAAACCATGGTCAAGAAGTTGGGATTGAAGGTTCAGAAACATCCCAAACCTTACCGGTTACAATGGCTGAATGAAGAAGGCACCATGAAGGTTTCAAGTCAAGTCCTTATTCCCTTAGCCATTGGGAGATATGAAGATGAAGTCTTGTGTGATGTGTTGCCTGTGGAAGCTGGTCACACACTTCTTGGAAGACCTTGGCAATCTGATCGCCGAGTTATCCATGATGGCTTCACCAACAAGCACTCCTTTGAGTTCAAGGGACGCAAGACCACCCTGGTTCCCTTGACACCCAAGGAAGTACAACAAGATCAGATTCAACTCCAAAAGAAGAAGGAGATTGATCTAAAACCGGCTGGAACTAAGCAGCCAAACTTCTATGCTAACATGGGTGATATCAAAAGAAATCTCAACTCTAAACAATCTGCTATCTTACTTGTGTTTAAAGAAACTCTTCTGAACTTAACAGATTCTACACCAGTGTATCCGAGTGAAATAGTTTCTCTTTTGCAAGAGTTTCAAGATGTATTTCCAGAAGACAATCCCATTGGTTTACCACCTTTGAGAGGGATTGAGCACCAGATAGACTTTGTTCCATGATCTACACTTCCAAACCGTCCAGCATACAGAACCAACCCGGTTGAGACCAAGGAGTTGCAAAGACAAGTAGAGGAACTCATGGAGAAGGGCTATATCCGAGAGAGTTTGAGCCCATGTGCTGTACCAGTGCTCCTAGTGCCTAAGAAAGATGGTAAATGGCGTATGTGTGTTGATTGTAGATCAACCAACAACATCACAGTGAAGTATCACCACCCTATCCCTAGACTTGATGATATGCTTGAAGAGTTACATGGTTCTTGCATCTTTTCTAAGATAGATATAAAAAAGTGGTTATCATCAGATTAGGATGAAAGAAGGAGATGAATGGAAGACTACATTCAAAACTAAACATGGATTATATGAGTGGTTAGTTATGCCATTTGGATTAAGCAATACACCTAGTACATTCATGAGGTTAATGAATCATGTTCTTAGATCATTCATAGGCATTTCTGTTGTAGTATACTTTGATGACATCTTAGTATAAAGCAAGAACTTAGAAGAACATCTAGATCATCTTAGGGCTGTCCTGAATGTTTTAAGGAATGAAAAGCTTTATGCCAACTTGAAGAAGTGCACCTTTTGCACGGATAACTTGGTTTTCCTAGGTTTTGTTGTGAGTGCAGATGGAGTTAAGGTCGATGAGGAGAAGATCAACGCCATCAAAGACTGGCCGAGTCCAACCACAGTAGGAGAAGTGAGGAGTTTCCATGGGCTTGCTGGGTTCTATAGGCGATTTGTGAGAGACTTTAGCACCATTGCAGCTCCCTTGACTGAAGTGATAAAGAAGGATGTCGGATTCAAGTGGGGAGAAGCACAAGAGAAGGCTTTCCAGAGCCTAAAAGTGAAGCTTACTCAATCACCTCTCCTTATGCTTCCTGATTTTACTAAAATATTTGAAATAGAATGTGATGCCTCAGGAATGGGATTGGTGCTGTGTTGATGCAGGATAGGAAACCTATAGCATACTTCAGTGACAAGCTTGGAGGAGCCACTCTCAACTATGCAACCTATGACAAAGAACTATATGCCTTGGTGAGGGCATTACAAACGTGGCAAAACTACTTGTGGCCCAAGGAGTTTGTCATACACACTGATCATGAGTCCCTAAAGTATCTAAAAGGGCAGCGTAAGCTTAGCAAGAGACACGCAAGGTGGGTTGAGTTCATTGAGACCTTCCCATACGTGATCAAATATAAACAAGGTAAGGAGAACGTAGTTGCTGATGCACTATCTCGGAGGTATGTTCTCTTGACCACCCTAGATGCTAAGTTGCTTGGGTTTGAGCAGATAAAGGATATGTATGATACTGACCACGATTTCAAGGAATCCTATGCTTCTTGTGCAAAGTTTGCTGCAGGGCATTACTTTAGAAAAGAAGGCTACTTGTTTTATGACAATAGATTGTGTGTGCCTAACTTCTCTTTGAGAGATCTTTTTGTCAGGGAATCCCATGGGGGCAGTCTAATGGGACGCTTTGGGATTGCCAAGACCTTAAAAGTTTTGCAGGATCACTTCTATTGGCCGCACATGAAGAGAGATGTGGAAAGAATCTGTGGGAGGTGTGCTACTTGCAAGCATGCCAAGTCCCAAGCCCAATCCCAGGGTTTGTATACTCCTTTACCCATTCCACACCATCCCTGGAATGACATTTCCATGGACTTTATCGTTGGTTTACCTAGGACTAGAACAGGAAAGGATTCAATCTTTGTGGTTGTTGATAGGTTCTCTAAGATGGCACATTTCATAGCATGTCATAAAACTGATGATGCCTTGCACGTTGCTAACTTGTTCTTTAAAGAGGTTGCTCGCTTGCATGGCATGCCTAGGACTATAGTTTCTGATAGGGACACTAAGTTTCTTAGTTACTTCTGGAAGACACTTTGGTCTAAGCTAGGCACTAAACTGTTGTTTTCTACTACATGTCATCCACAAACTGATGGACAAACTGAAGTAGTTAATAGAACCTTAGGAACACTCCTGCGTGCATTCATAAAAAGAACTTAAGGACATGGGAAGAATACTTACCACACTGTGAATTTGCATAAAATCATGTTATGCATTCTGCTTCTAAGTATTCACCTTTTGAGATTGTTTATGGGTTCAATCCCACCTCTCCTTTGGATCTAATTCCTTTACCTGAGTGTGAAAGGATCAGTCTAGATGGCAAGAAGAAAGTAGAGATGGTCCAACGGATCCATGAGAAGGCTAGACAAATCATTGAGCATAAAACCAAGCTTTATGAGAAGCAAGCTAACAAGGGGAGACGTGTGAGATCTTTTGAAGTTGGTGACCAAGTTTGGTTGCACCTAAGGAAGGATAGGTTCCCCAACGAGAGGAAGTCCAAGCTGATGCCAAGGGTTGATGGACCCTTCGAGATCATCCACAAGATCAATGACAATGCCTACAAACTTGATCTCCAAGATGAACCTGATTTGAGGACAAATCCTTTTCAAGAGGGAGGGGATGATGTGATCATGGACCGGATCACTAAGGAGAACAAGGAGAGTCTAGATGAGCCACATGAAGCCACATTGCACCAGCAGCCTGGTGATGATGCTCTAGCCATTCCTGAAGGTCCCATGACTCGTTCCAGAGTCAAGAAGTTTAAAGAGAATGTTGTTGGATTACTCACTTCACATCCACAACAAGAAAGTCTTGGACAAGGTCTGATCCGAGATGTCTTGATCACCATTCAAGCCATCTCTACATCAAGTTGAGTTAGTGTCTAGGCAACACATGGGGTGCGTGCTCTTTTCCTTGCTTTTGGTTTTGTCCCACGAGGTTTTCCGGAGAAAGGTTTTTAACGAGGCCACAACTTGTCTTCACATCACTTAGGCCCTATCTCGGTCCAAGGCTAAAGAAGTTTACATTTTATTTTATTTTAAAGCTTATGTTAAACTTAAACTATAGTTTCCTTTTTGCTTATTTCCGAAACCCTAGAGAGCATGTTCTCTGGTTTCTCCTTATTTAAGTGGGTCTCTAAACCCTATTGTAATCACCCATCTTTTAATCAACAAGTTATCTTTCTCTTTGACGGCTCTCTCTCTAGAAAGTGTGTCGAGTTCTGGTGTGTAGTATCCAGAGACCTAAGGGTGTCTAAATTGGTGTGTCATATCCGATTTGTTCATCTAGGAGTATCAAGAGATCTTCCATCCCTCTTGTGTCACCATTCAATCCACAAACCTTGAAGAACTTGAGTCACTGATTCGTTCTTGCAAGGATCTATCCATTCCCATCAACCATAGAGCATCCTAGGGACGCATCACCCTGTTTGGAGAGTTTGCAATTTCTTCTTGATTCTAATCAAACATTAAGGAATCAAGATGTAAGAATCATGATTTGGACTCATAAATAAGTGGATAACCACCCCGAAGTTGAATCAATATCATAAGAGTTATGATGAAGAAGTTATCCCACTTTTAACCGAAGTGATTCCAGTTTACCCTGTTTGGAGATTTGGCAAATTCTTCGTGATTCAAATCAAACCAGAATGAACCACGATGTAAGAAGCTTGATTTGTACTTATAAATCAGTGTAAATCACCCTGAAGTTGAATCAATAACATAGGAGTTATGATGAAGAAGTTATCCCACTTTTAACCGAAGTAAATCCAGTTTACCCTGTTTGGAGATTTGGCAATTTCTTCTTGATTCTAATAACACCAGAATGAATCACGATGTAAGAAGCTCGATTTGAACTCAAAAATCAGTGTATAATCACCCTGAAGTTGAATCAATATCATTGGAGTTATGATGAAGAAGTTATCCCACTTTTAACCGAAGTGAATCCAGTTTACCCTGTTTAGAGATTTGGCAATTTCTTCGTGATACTAATAAAACCAGAATGAATCACGATGTAAGAAGCTTGATTTAGAATCATAAATCCGTGTAGAATCACCCTGAAGTTGAATCAAGATCATAGGAGTTATGATGAAGAAGTTATCCCACTTTTAAAAGAAGTGTTTTCAGTTTGCCCTTTTTGGAGAGTTTGCAATTTCTTCTTGATTCTAATCAAACCATAATGAATCAAGATGTAAGAATCTTAATTTGGACTCATAAATCAGTGGATAATCACCCTGAAGTTGAATCAATATCATAGGAGTTATGATGAAGAAGTTATCCCACTTTTAACCGAAGTGATTCCAGTTTACCCTGTTTGGAGATTTGGCAATTTCTTCTTGATTCAAATCATACCAGAATGAATCACGATGTAAGAAGCTTTATTTGTACTCATAAATCAGTGTAAATCACCCTGAAGTTGAATCAATATCATATGAGTTATGATGAAGAAGTTATCCCACTTTTAACCGAAGTAAATCTAGTTTACCCTGTTTGGAGATTTGGCTATTTCTTCTTGATTCTAATCAAACCAGAATGAATCACGATGTAAGAAGCTTGATTTGAACTCAAAAATCAGTGTAGAATCACCCTGAAGTTGAATCAATATCATTGGAGTTATGATGAAGAAGTTATCCCACTTTTAACCGAAGTGATTCCAGTTTACCCTGTTTGGAGATTTGGCAATTTCTTCTTGATTCAAATCAAACCAGAATGAATCACGATGTAAGAAGCTTGATTTGTACTCATAAATTAGTGTAAATCACCCTGAAGTTGAATCAATATCATAGGAGTTATGATGAAGAAGTTATCCCACTTTTAACTGAAGTGATTCCAGTTTGCACTCATAAATAATTGTAGAATCACCCTGAAGTTGAATCAAGATCATAGGAGTTATGATGAAGAAGTTATTCCACTTTTAACCGATGTGATTCCAGTTTACCATGTTTGGAGATTTGTCAATTTCTTCTTGATTTTAATCAAACCAAAATGAATCAAGATGTAAGAATCTTGATTTGGAATCATAAATCAGTGGATAATCACCCTGAAGTTGAATCAATATCATAGGAGTTATGATGACGAAGTTATCCCACTTTTAACCGAAGTGATTCTAGTTTACCCTGTTTGGAGATTTGGCAATTTCTTCTTGATTCAAATCAAACCAGAATGAATCACGATGTAAGAAGCTTTATTTGTACTAATAAATCAGTGTAAATCACCCTGAAGTTGAATCAATATCATATGAGTTATGATGAAGAAGTTATCCCACTTTTAACCGAAGTAAATCCAGTTTACCCTGTTTGGAGATTTGACAATTTCTTCTTTATTCTAATCAAACCAGAATGAATCACGATGTAAGAAGCTTGATTTGAACTCAAAAATCAGTGTAGAATCACCCTGAAGTTGAATCAATATCATTGGAGTTATGATGAAGAAGTTATCTCACTTTTAACCGAAGTGATTCCAGTTTACCCTGTTTGGAGATTTGGTAATTTCTTCTTGATTCAAATCAAACCAGAATGAATCACGATGAAAGAAGCTTGATTTGTACTCATAAATTAGTGTAAATCACCCTGAAGTTGAATCAATATCATAGGAGTTATGATGAAGAAGTTATCCCACTTTTAACCGAAGTGATTCCAGTTTACCCTGTTTGGAGATTTTGGCAATTTATTCTTGATACTAATAAAACCAGAATGAATCACGATGTAAGAAGCTTGATTTGGACTCATAAATCCGTGTAGAATCACCCTGAAGTTGAATCAAGATCATAGGAGTTATGATGAAGAAGTTATCCCACTTTTAACCGAAGTGATTCCAGTTTGCCCTGTTTGGAGAGTTTGCAATTTCTTCTTGATTCTAATCAAACCATAATGAATCAAGATGTAAGAATCTTGATTTGGACTCATAAATCAGTGGATAATCACCCTGAAGTTGAATCAATATCATAGGAGTTATGATGAAGATGTTATCCCACTTTTAACCGAAGTGGATCCAGTTTACCCTGTTTGGAGATTTGGCAATTTCTTCTTGATACTAATAAAACCAGAATGAATCACGATGTAAGAAGCTTGATTTGGACTCATAAATCAGTGTAGAATCACCCTGAAGTTGAATCAAGACCATAGGAGTTATGATGAAGAAGTTATCCCACTTTTAGCCGAAGTGATTCCAGTTTGCCCTGTTTGGAGAGTTGGCATTTTCTTCTTGATACTAAAAAAACCAGAATGAATCACGATGTAAGAAGATTTATTTGGACTCATTAATCAGTGTAGAATCACCCTGAAGTTGAATCAAGATCATAGGAGTTATGATGAAGAAGTTATTCCACTTTTAACCAATGTGATTCCAATTTACCCTGTTTGGAGAATTGGCAATTTCTTCTTCATTCAAATCAAACCAGAATGAATCACGATGTAAGAAGCTTGATTTTTACTCAAAAATCAGTGTAAATCACCCTGAAGTTGAATCAATATCATTGGAGTTATAATGAAGAAGTTATCCCACTTTTAACCGAAGTGATTCTAGTTTGCCATGTTTGGACATTTGGCAATTTATTCTTGATACTAATAAAACCAGAATGAATCACGACGTAAGAATCTTGATTTGGACTCATAAATCAGTGTAGAATCACCCTGAAGTTGAATCAAGATCATAGGAGTTATGATGAAGAAGTTATCCCACTTTTAACCGAAGTGATTCCAGTTTGCCCAGTTTGGAGAGTTGGCAATTTCTTCTTGATTCTAATCAAACTATAATGAATCAAGATGTAAGAATATTGATTTGGACTCATAAATCAATGTATAATCACCCTGAAGTTGAATTAATATCATAGGAGTTATGATGAATATATTATGCCACTTTTAACCGAAGTGATTCCAGTTTACCCTTTTGGAGATTTGGCAATTTATTCTTGATACTAATAAAACCAGAATGAATCACGATGTAAGAAGCTTGATTTGGACTCATAAATCCGTGTAGAGTCACCTTGAATTTGAATCAAGATCATAGGAGTTATGATGAAGAAGTTATCCCACTTTTAACCGAAGTGATTCCAGTTTGCCCTGTTTGGAGAATTTGCAATTTCTTCTTGATTCTAATCAAACCATAAGGAATCAAGATGTAAGAATCTTGATTTGGACTCATAAATAAGTGGATAACCACCCCGAAGTTGAATCAATATCATAAGAGTTATGATGACGAAGTTATCCCACTTTTAACCGAAGTGATTCTAGTTTACCCTGTTTGGAGATTTGGCAAATTCTTCTTGATTCAAATCAAACCAGAATGAACCACGATGTAAGAAGCTTGATTTGTACTTATAAATCAGTGTAAATCACCCCGTAGTTGAATTAATAACATAGGAGTTATGATGAAGAAGTTATCCCACTTTTAACCGAAGTAAATCCAGTTTACCTTGTTTGGAGAATTGGCAATTTCTTCTGGATTCTAATCAAACCAGAGTGAATCACGATGTAAGAAGCTCGATTTGAACTCAAAAAATCAGTGTATAATCAACCTGAAGTTGAATCAATATCATTGGAGTTATGATGAAGAAGTTATCCCACTTTTAACCGAAGTGAATCCAGTTTACCTGTTTGGAGATTTGGCAATTTCTTCTTGATACTAATAAAACCAGAATGAATCACGATGTAAGAAGCTTGAATTTGGAATCATAAATCCGTGTAGAATCACCTGAAGTTGAATCAAGATCATAGGAGTTATGATGAAGAAGTTATCCACTTTTAACCGAAGTGTTTCCAGTTTGCCCGTTTGGAGAGTTTGCAATTTCTTCTTGATTCTAATCAAAACCATAATGACTCAAGATGTAAGAATCTTAATTTGACTCATAAATCAGTGGATAATCACCCTGAGTTGAATCAATATCATAGGAGTTATGATGAAGAAGTTATCCCACTTTTAACCGAAGTGATTCCAGTTTTCCCTGTTTGGAGATTTGGCAATTTCTTCTTGATACAAATCATACCAGAATGAATCACGATGTAAGAAGCCTTTATTTGTACTCATAAATCAGTGTAAATCACCCCGAAGTTGAATCAATATCAATATGAGTGTATCGATGAAAGAAGTTATCCCCTTTTAACCTGAGTAAATCTAGTTTACTTCTGTTGGGAATGTTGGGCTATTTCTCTTGATTTCAATCAACCAGAATTGAATCACGATGTAAGAAGATTTATTGACTCAAAATCAGTGTAGAATCACCCTGAAGTTGAATCAATATCATTGGAGTTAATGATGAAAGAAGTCTCATCCCATTTAACCCGAAGTGATTCCAGCTTTACCCTGTTTGGAGATTTGGCAGATTATCTTCTTGATTCAAATCAAACCAGAATGAATCACGATGTAAGAAGCTTGATTTGTACTCATAAATCGTGTAAATCACCCTGAAGTTGAATCAATATCATAGGAGTTATGATGAAGAAGTTATCCCACTTTTAACCGAAGTGATTCCAGTTATCCTGTTTGGAGATTTGGCAATTTATTCTTGATACTAATAAAACCAGAATGAATCAAGATGTAAGAAGCTTGATTTGGACTCTAAATCCGTTGTAGAATCACCTTGAATTTGAATCAAGATCATAGGAGTTATGATGAAGAAGTTATCCCACTTTTAACCAAAGTGATTCCAGTTTTCCCTGTTTGGAGAATTAGTAATTTCTTCTTGATTCAAATCAAACCATAATGAATCAAGATGTAAGAATCTTGATTTGTACTCATAAATCAGTGGATAATCACCCTGAAGTTGAATCAATATCATAGGAGTTATGATGAAGATGTTATCCCACTTTTAACTGAAGTGGATCCAGTTTATC
>CAJHQQ010004925.1:0-22354 GCA_905132885.1 Moricandia moricandioides | reverse complement strand
CGTATAATCAGTATAACTAATACTAGTAGTACAACTTGTATATTAGTATAATTAGTATGATTTGTATAGCTGATAATTTAGTTGAAAAAGTATAATTAATAAATTAGAGTAATTAACAATTTATTATGAACTATAAATAAAAGAAAAATACTCTAAGATAAACCTAAAAAAGTTTTTGTCACCAAAATATACCTCAAACAGAAAAATGATAAAAATAGACTTTATTAAAAAGTGTAAATATACATTTATATTTTTTTTGTTAACTAATTTAGATTCACGGTTTAAAATTATGAGGTGAGGTTCTCGATCAAGGTGAAGTTTAAAATTAAAAAAAATATTAAAAAATTTAAAATAAAAAAAGATCTACTTTGATCTTTTTTTTCTTTAAGATTTATTTTTATGAAAAAAAAATAAAAAATTTTATTTGATATATTTACCTTAAATAAAATTAGACAGAGTTAAAATGACATTTAAAAAAATCATTTAACTTCATAAAAGTTTAAGGATCAAATTAGAAGAGAGCTAAAGTAGAACTTTGCCAACCCACTTGGTCCATATGAAAATATGATTCGTTATCTAATTCCAAATCACAGATTTTGAAGCTAATTACGAAAGTATCCTCGCCATTGGCCCATTTATCTGCGTCGTCATCTAGTCAAATCACATCAGCTAATTACGAAAGTATCCTCTCTCCCCCCCCCCAAACTCCGAAGAAAGTTTGCTCAAAACCCTAATCCCAATCATTCCATCTTCTCTCTCGGTTCCGATCTCCTTCTTGGTAAGTCTTCATCCTTTCTCGATTTCCATTTTTTGTGTAAGATGCATAGATCGTCGATCTAGGGATTCGATAGATGTTCGTTTGATTCGAGAACGATCGATTTCCTCGTTGTTGTTGTTTTTTCACACTTGCTTCGTTTTGCTTCATTTTCTTTGCCGCTTCCGAATTTTAACTCTTTTTGATGATTCTATATGCCTTCAGGCTCTCTTTCATTCGTAATTTTGATTTTGGTCATTAGATTTGTGTTTTGATTACTATAGTTCTGTATCTGTTTCAGATTCTGTGTTTGACATAAGAAGGGTTAGCTTTTTATTGTGCTGAAGATGTCTGGAGCTTTAGATATGACTCTTGATGAATCTATCAAGAGGGGTAAGGCTGCAAGGTCTGGGGGAAGAGGAACTTCTCGCCGTGGTGGTGGTCGTCGTGGTCATGGATCAAATGGGTTTCTTGGTGGTGGAAGAGGAAATGGACCTGCTCGAAGAGGCCCTCTTGCTGTGAATGCTCCTCGGACCTCATCCTTCACCATTAACAAGGCAAGCTCATAATCTGGGATCTTCTATGTGTATAGTTGGATATCTGAGTCTATATGGTGTCAAATGCTAAAAACTAAACGATGGGAGCCTCTCTTATGTTATGGAGAAGCAGGTTTTTCTCATTCATGCATACAAGTCTTATTTCAGACAATATACGTCATGCTTTAACATTCAGACCCGTATAGGAGCTGATACATGCCTCTTTGTAATTCATGGAGATGATTTCATCTAGAAAAGCCTCTTACCCCTGCAATTTCGGTTTATGTGGTTGACTTGTGACTTTTTGTGAGGACTTTGGCGGACATGTATAGATAGGTGGACAAGTTCTTTGTTGCTTTTGCCACAGTGATTTTAAGTTGAGGAGCTTCATGAATCTGAAAGCCAATCTTTGTTCATCCACTACCACAAAAGATGTCTGGTGTTTGGGGGTGGGGGGAGTTCAGTTAACTGTTCTGGCAGTATATAGGGCCTGTAGTAACTTAGCCCTACACAGTATATCATGCATGAAGTTATTCATGAACATCTTGCAGCATCTTGATTTTCTTCAGTGTACTATGAATGTCCTGTTTTTTCTTGGGTACAAAGACTTTCTCTTGGAACCGGAGCAGTGAGCAATATGCAGTCGCCAGAAATTCATTGCTCCCCCTTTTTCATTTGATTTCTCATTGGATGGTTCTTGACTACTTGTTGGAGCTCTTTGCTTTCACTGGTTTTCGTTCTTTCAGACAAATGGGTGGTCTCTTCTTACATTTTGGAATTATATTTCATTGACATTGCAGAAGTTCAACAGAAACATTGTATTGATTTTATCTGGTCTTTTCAATAGCCTGTTCATAGGACCAGAAGCGTGCCATGGCAGAATGGTTTGTTTGAAGATGGCCTAAGAGCTGCTGGAGTGTCAGGAGTTGACGTTGAAACCAGGCTCCATATAACCAACCTAGACAATGGTGTGACAAACGATGACATAAGGGTATAATAATAATCTTGACTTACATATTTTGTGGTTTTACTTTTCGAAACGAACACTAATTATATCTTTGTGGGATCTTAGGAACTCTTCTCTGAGATTGGGGAGCTAAAACGTTATGCGATTCATTTTGATAAAAATGGGCGTCCAAGTGTAAGTTCTCACGAATTTTATCTTCTTGATTGTAGAAAAGCCTCTGCTTTTTCTAACTGTGACTTCTTTGGTATTTTCCTTTGTGCTATACAGGGCACAGCTGAAGTCGTGTATCCAAGAAGAAGTGATGCAATTCAAGCTCTTAAGAAATACAACAATGTGTTATTGGATGGAAGGCCAATGAGACTTGAGATTTTGGGTGGAAACAATTCTGAGGTTCCTTTATCTGGTCGTGTGAATGTGAATGTCTCTGGACTCAGTGGAAGGCTGAAGAGGACCGTCGTTATCCAGTATAACTTAATGTCTTTCTCTGTTTATGCATTGCACTAGAGATAAATGATTAACACAATCTTCTTTGATGCTGGCAGGCAAGGAGGGAGAGGTTTAGGTAGATTGAGAGGGAGAGGAGGAAGAGGTTCCGCTCCTGTCAATCGCCTTCCAATGTAAGTATAGCACGTTTGTCTTAGTACGTGTATAATTATTGGCATTGAAGCCAAACAACTGAAAATTTGCTGAACCAAACTAAAATATTGTTCTAGTTAAGACAACCGGAAAATAGACATCAAGGCCTGTTTTGTTCTTATAGTAACCGTTGGATCTACTCTTGTTTGCAGTCAAAACCAGCATGGAGGAATGAGAGGAGGAAGAGGCGGGTTTCGTGGTGGTAAAGGGCGTGGTGGCGGCCGTGGCCGTGGTGGTGGAAGAGGGAATGGGAAGAAGCCAGTGGAGAAATCGGCTGCTGATCTTGACAAGGATCTTGAGAGCTATCACGCAGATGCAATGAACACTTCCTAAAAAAGCTCGAAAAAGAATCAGTGTTTGTTTGTTACTACTTAGGCTCGTGTGTTTGTCTGTTACTACTTAGTGTCAGTGTTTGAGATATGATGTGTTGTGCTCTTCGTTTCTAGTGATTTTGGTTTTGTTTGGAGGTTGGTATTAGTGTTAAGTAAATGAGGAATGTTTGTTTCAATTTAATTGGAAGTATAATTTAGAAAAATAGATAGAATATGAGTGCTAGAATTCTAACCTATAGTACAAAACTTATAAAAATAGAAGTGAAATTTGCTTGTTATTTAAGGTTTACACTGAAATGAAAAAAATAGGTAACTGATTTGGATTACTCATAATCAGAAACCCATATGTATAGTTTTCATATGTTAGAAAACAATAGCCGCACAAATGCACAAAACTGAGTAAAAAACAAAAGACGATCCATTAACAAAATCAAACCATTTATGTCATGTGTCTTTTACGTTTCAGTTCTATCAACGTTCTCGTTTAGAACAAACTCACCAGAATTACTTCTATGAAAAAGCTTCTCCACTACCTCGTCCCAGTTCTTCTTCTTCGCCTTTGGTTCTGATGCTTCGGCATTGTTGCATTCTTCTTCTTGTTCTTCTGCAGCAGACACTGCATGTGGGATATTGAGACTCACAGCTCTCTCTAACGCATCTTTATGCTCTTTCTCTAAAGTGTTTAACCTCTCCATTCTCTTTTCTTTAGGTGCCATTGTCACCACTGTCTCTGAACTCTTCTCCCTCAATTCCTACAACCACACCAACACCCACCATTTTTACTTTATTAAAATCCTAAATAATAATGCCTTTATACATTTTCTTGAAAATAACCTGAAGGGCCTTTTCAGATTCTCTTTCTATCCATAAAATGGCATGGTCCGATGTTGCATTCGATGATAACACTATATGTTCAAACCTCCCATCAACGGGAATAGCGGTTCTCACTTCAGGAGGAAACCTTCCACATCTAAATATACAAAACAATAATCAGAGAAAGAATCACAAAGAAAATTAGGTATCATCAAGTTTGATATTATTATTACCTGCAAAACTTTCGCTCCACGATATGATAGATTCGACCAGGAGCATAAAGTCTTCGAGGATCCCTTAGTTTCCGACCCTCCGGTATAAACGTATCTCTCAAACAAACTAGAAACAACAAGCAAGGCAAGCTTGTCCACCACCACATTTTACAAAATGTTAAAGAGGTTCCTAACCAAAAGAGACTACATAAACATTTTGGAAGTCGAAAAACATAAAACACTAACCAGAAGATGGACTTGAAAATATCCTCTAATGGTGTTGCCGTTCTTGGTAAGAAATCATCCTACAATTCGACAAAAAAAAAAAAGAATAAGACTAAAGTTTCTCGAGTTGAGATTCATCTACTTAGCAGTATCTTACTCCACGTTTAACCTGCTTTTCTTAACAACCAACCAAGCTCCCCAATGAGTACAAACTTAGCAGAATATTCTGACTAAAACTCGAGAAGGAAAAAGAGAAATGCGATTCTTCGATTCAATGTTCAATGTTATAAGACACAAAGCATATTCTTAACTTAGGGAGGCTGATTATGACAATGCTTTGGTCAAAAATGGACTAACCATCACAATCCAAACAAAAAGAAAGTTATTAAAATAATGTAAATATTTATATCAAAATAATTCAGTTTTTCTAAATAAAACTGAACCACTGTCTTAAAAATCTCAGTTATCTCATCTAATATTGTAAAATTATTCTAAAAATGTTGACATCATTTCAATCTATTTTCTGTTTTTTAAAAAAAGTTCTCAATTCATCTAACATTGTAACTCCAATGTCTTAACTAAGAAATTAGTATAAAATCTACACTAAATCTTAAAATTCTTACCCCTAAAGAAAACTGAACCATAACCCTTCAAACATAAATGATAATATCGGAGAAATTTCAATTGTACCATAAGTTTGATAAAAAAATTCAAAATTACTTTTAAAATGATTATTTTTAAAAATACATTTAATTTATGATGAAAATAGACTAAATTAATTTTTAAAAAATATTTATAAAACATTTAGACATTCAACTCTACCCCTTTAACACTAAAACCTAAACATAATCAATAAAGTGTAAATCCAAATGTTGATATATTTTTGATTGAATGTATTTTTAAAAAATAATACTTAACTTGTGGTATTCTTAACAATTTCTCTTAAATCTATATCTTTGTTTTAAAACCTAAACAAGAATTCAAATCTTTTCTCTTATATAACATTGCAAAATAATAGTATCAATTAAACCTACTTTCTGTCAAAAAAAATTCTCAATTCGTGTAACATTGTAAATCCAATGTCTTAGCTATTTTACGGAATTTTTGTTTAGAATTAAAATCTCTCTAAACCACATTCTTGAATCATTTAAATAACCATATTGGCACTAATAACAATTAAAACAAAGGGTTTTCGAACTAAACCTGCAAAATAACTGAGAAGATGACGTCAGCATACTTAACGGCGAGGTTAAGGGACATACACCTCGCCGGAGCCACCGCGAAACACCTAATCTTACTCCTGGGCACATCACCGACCATCGCCGGAGTATTAACCACCAGGACCGCCATCAATGCGGCAACACCAGACCCCAAAGAATGACCAGCGAAGACCAAATCATACTCTCTCCCATTCTCCTCCCAAAGATCACGAAGCGTCTCCCATTCTTGATTCAAAACCCAAGCCGCCGATTCCAAGAGCCCGTGATGAACATACCCACCACCGAGCATCTTCTGACCGAGTTTATTATTCAGAAGGATCTTGTAATCGCTCTCTTTCGCTAAGTTCAAACCGCGGATCGCGAGTACGATCTCACGGTGGTCGTGGTCCACGTAGACGATGTACGGCGGAGATCGTCCTTGTGTCTTCTCGTAGGTCACTCTTTTGATGACCCAATCGGGGTTTAGGTCGAATTTTCCGATCGACGGAGAGACTTTAGGGTTTCGGAGATCGGGCTCGTAGACGGCGAGGATCACGCGGCAGATTCGTGGGATGGGCTCGAACTCTTCTGGTGTTGCTGCTGTCCACGTGGCGCTATCGTCGGACCCCACGTGTGTGCAGCGTTTCCATGCCCACCGGCTGAAACCAACGCAGAAGACGCATTCGAGTCCACAAGCTACCGACATTTTTTTACCTTAAAGCTCAGATTTTTACGATTAGAAGCCGATGGGTTTAAGAATTAGATTTTCTTGGGAATTGGGATTATATGATTTAAGTAAAAGAAAACTTTAACTCAAAGATAAGTTTTTTTTTTGGAAGGTAGGAACAAAGAAGGGAGTGATTGGGTTTTAAGAATTGAAATGGTGGAATTAGAGAACACTTGGGACAAAGCTGAGACTAATACAACTAGAGCAAAATCAAATGAACTGAAGGTTTGGTGAGGATTTGAGTAGGAATTAGATAACAGTGTTTTGAAGAATATATATGCAGATACTGTTCTTTGGTAATTAGAATTCGGAGAAGTTTTTGGAAATGAAATGATTTTTATTTCAAAAGGGATTTAAGGGAAATGGATCGATAACATGGAAGAAACTAGTTGCAAAGAAACCAGCTATATTTCAAAAAGAAATAAAAGAAGAAGATTCCAGCTAAGTAAAGACAGGTAAGATCATGAGAGAGATAATCTCGGACAGAGACAGGCAGCCAAAAAGAAAAGAATTGAAGAACATGTCCATTTTTCAAGTCTTTCAATTTAAAAAATCACATTTTCGTATTTATTTATGAATTATGGAAATCTTTGATTCTCATTTGATACCCATCCGCACAGGGAAGCTATGTTGACTAATTTCTCAGGTTAATTTTTTTACTTGTCTTTGATCTTTTTTTTTTTGAGTGACCTATGTTCTACATTTTCTTCTGTTTGTCAGTCCTTGTTTATCTCTTTCGTTAAACTCTGATACAAGTTTTGTTTCTTTTTTTGTCTCTGGATAAACTCTTAATATTAAACGTAACGATGGAATGGATTACAATTAAAGCTGTTTACCAAAAAAAAAAGTTGAACTCACTTGAAATGCAATACATCTACTCGGATAATTAATTTAGAATCTCTAATCTGATAAAGTTGAAATGCTCTCTTCACCTGCTGAAACCTTGTTCGGAATTGCTCTAAGCGTTACGCATGCGGATAGATAGAGCCTAGCACATAATCAATTCATCAGATATTATACGAGGATTAGTCGAGGAGGAATTTTTAAAGTTTTATATAGTTTTGCATAGCTATACTTTAAATACAAGTAGTTGTTTCATTATTGACATTTGCTTTAGTGGTTACTGGTTAGTATTACCCTTTGCTTCACTTCCCATATCAACATATATTACTATGTACATTTTTCATCTAAGTATCAAGAGAAATCACAAATCTTCTTCAAATCACAATATCATAAAACCGTAGAAGAATACCATCAAGGAAAGGCGATAACTCAGCTCCACTTTTCCGATCTCAAGGCCGAACATTGCAAGGATGCAGTTGTTACACGCCTTCTACAGTTTTCGAAAGGAATGTGAAGAAAAGAGGAGAGCTCATGGGTTTGGGTTTGATATTCCTCGATCTGAAGGTACCGATTAATCAACTTCATTTGTTGCATCTTTCCCATATTTCTGCTTCATCATTTGAAAGCACGAAACTGAAAATAAACTTAATATTTTCCAATCTACGTTGGTCCAAGGATCAACTAGTGCTTATAGACTGAACACTATTAAGCATATTCTGAAGAAAATGAGAATCTGTGAGATGAGTGGATTTAATGTCACAATAAGTAACAACCACTTCAAACTCTCAGACTCACCAGTTTTTGGTTTCTTTAACCACCAGACCAAGTTTGTGAAGATTTCAGAGACGACTGTCACAATTCCAACCAAGAATTTCAAATTCCCGAAATTTAAAGAGGCAATGACTATGGCTAATACAGACGTTGACTTGTTGGGTTCTTTTACAACTCCTCCTTTTCCTAATCTCTAGCTTTTTTTTTGGTTGAATAAATTTGCATCGTGCGACACTGTTTGTTTAATAAATCCATGCAGACATCTTTGTTATGTTTGTGGCATAAGACATCTTCAACAATGAAACTTAGGCTATCCAACATGTTATGGTTACAATCCGAGTTGACGAGTACGCACACCGATTGATATTGCTTTAAGGCTTTCAGTTGGTATTTTCTTTTGTTTCATAATGAAATTTGTCTAATTATAAATTTCACACAACTCTGCAAGGAGCGACCGTTACTGTTAGTGTGTACGATTTGGTTGTTGATCACATGCATAAGAAATTAGTACTTGAGGTTATGGAGCGTAAAGTCATTGTCACCACCAACTTAAACTGATAGATACCATCAGACTTACGTGAGGAGGAAGGGAGGAAAGAGAAGTTCTAAGAAGAGTGACGTGGCAGGAGCCGTTGGAAACATTAACGAGTTAGGCGAAACTTCTGTTTCTCACGAAGGGTATGCCGTTAGAGTGAAGAGAGGAATTGATTAGATGAGTCCGGAAGAGCTATAAATAAAGGAGAGAGTTGCTGTAGTATCTTTTATGCTTAATGTGGAGTGACTTAAGACGCTATGAGTCTTGAGCTACCGATCGCTATGAGATCGTGATCTGAACTTGTATTCGCTATGAGAATACTCGTCTAGATCCAGCATTGAGTTGTAATCGTTACTAGAGTGTTGTTAATAAGATTGGAAGAGTAATTCGATAGTTACCTGTAACAAGACTCTATCATTGGTGCGGTGAAAAGTTCGAGCACTGCGACGATGGCGACAGAATCTCCGGCGTTGCGACCTGGTTACGGTGACGAAATCGACGATGCGGAGGCGGAGTGGAAGATGCACGTTTACGATCTTTCCCAAAGCGTCAATCGATTGACAAAGGAGCATACAGCGACAAATTTGACCGTCGATTCGCTTCAATCAACGATTCAAGAGCTGAATAGTTCCGTGCAAATGATGATGAAGACGATTGGAAAGATGCCGATCCGCGAGCCTACTTCGACATCAGATCCGGTACGGCACTCACCTCAGGTATATCCTTTGCACTCGGAACAAGACGGAAGTATTCCGCTAGGTTATCGGAGTGAGGGATTAAATATTGCGAATCGAGAGACTATGTTAAAGAAGATTGAGATGCCATGTTGTGATGGTTCGGGTGTTTCTGAGTGGATTGGAGATATTGAGTATTTTTACGCATTGGGAAGGTATAGTGATGAAGCAAAAATGGATCTAGTTCCATTGTGTTTGCAAGGAGCGTTGAAGAAGTGGTTTGGTTGGGTACGTCGTAGAGGCGGTTTTCGCAATTGGATGGATTTTAAACAGAGGCTTATGATCAGGTTTTCAGAGTCCATTGATGAGGAACCAGAGACACGGTTGTTTGCATTACGTCAGACGGGATTTATCACAGACTATGTGTCTGCTTTTGAGTCTTTATCAGCTCAAGTCCCTGGTTTATCAGATCATTTGTTGGAACGGATCTTTTACAATGGTTTGAGCCCTGAGATGAAGGAGGTTATAAGAATAAAGGATCCTCAAGGATTACAGAACTATATTTCAGCGGTCTTGAGGATGGAGACTAGTATGTTCTGCAAAGTAGTGGGTAATGCAGCTGCAACAACAGTTACAAGTCATAAGCGGTTGGTTAACAATGAGAAACATACAACTGTGATCTCGAAGTGGCAACCAAATGACAAGAGTAAGGGTGATTCGCCTCAAACGAAAGAGAATATTCCCCCACATCAAGCTTATCAACGACCACGCCAGAAACATTCTGATGCTGAGCTGGATGCCATGAGACGAGCTAAAGTCTGTTTTAAGTGTAAAGCTCCTTGGTCACGAGCTCATGTTGATGTGTGTCCGAACAAAGAATTGCGTATCTTATCCTTACTAAATGGTTGGGAAGTGGAAGTTTTAGACCAAGAAGATGAGACGCTTCTTTGCGATGCGACAAACCAAGGACAAGAATTAATGACTTTATCGTACAATTCTTTCCTTGGGATTTCTTCTCCAAAGACGACTAAGCTGAGAGGGAGAATTAATCAGAAGGAGGTAATTGTCATGCTCGATAGTGGAGCATCCCATAACTTCATTTCACCATCAGTTGTGAAGAGGTTACATTTGAAAGTTTCTGCAGCTTGTAGCCTTGATGTGTTGTTAGGGAATGGAGTCACTGTGAAAGCTTTTGGAGTTTGCCGAGCAGTTAACTTCATTCTACAGAATACTACCTTCACATCGGACTTTATCTCCTTAGAGCTGGGAAGTGTTGATGTTATTTTAGGTGTTCAATGGCTGGAAACCTTAGGTAGATGTGAAGTCGACTGGAAGCAGCAGGAGCTCACTTTCATCTACCAAGGAGAGAGAGTTACTTTGTTGGGAGAACCGGAGTTACACAATAGTAAACTCTCTCTCAAGTCATTGTCCCCTATCTGCTTTCGTGGGATTACTGGAAGAGGAGTGCAGTGTTCTGCTACAGCGGTGACATCTCGAGTACCAGATATTGAAGCCACACTTCCGACGATTCTGGACAGTTTTGCAGACATATTTGCCTTACCAGTGGGATTACCTCCCATTCGAGGGCAAGAACATGCTATTACTTTAATTCCTGGCGTGTCTGCAGTCTCAGTCCATCCTTATCGTTACCCGCATGCTAGGAAGGTGGAAATGGAAAAGATGGTTAAAGAAATGTTGGATGCGGGAATCATACGACCGAGTATTAGTCCTTTCTCTAGTCCTGTGTTACTAGTGAAGAAAAAAGATGGAGGTGTTCGTTTTTGTGTGGATTATAGGGCGTTAAACAGAGCAACAGTTCCGGACAAATACCCTATACCGGTGATTGATCAATTACTGGATGAGTTAAATTGTGCTAAGGTGTTTTCGAAGTTGGACTTACGCTCGGGCTATCACCAAATTCGAATGCGTGAAGAAGATATCAATAAGACTGCTTTTCGGACAGTGGAGGGTCATTATGAATTCTTAGTAATGCCATTTGGATTGACTAATGCACCTGCCACCTTTCAATCCCTTATGAACAAGATCTTCAAACCGTTTTTAAGAGATTTCGTCTTGGTGTTTTTTGACGATATCTTGATCTATAGCAAGTCGGTGTGTGATCATTTGGAACATTTGGAGAAAGTGTTACAGGTTCTTCGCCACCAGCAGCTGTTCGCAAATCAGAAGAAGTGTTCCTTTGGTGTCGCACAGGTGGAATATCTCGGGCATATCATTTCAGAAGCAGGTGTGGGTACTGATGGTCAGAAAACAGAAGCAATGCGAACCTGGCCTACTCCTACATCAGTCAAACAGTTGCGCGGATTTCTTGGCTTAACAGGATATTACCGGAAGTTTGTACGAGATTATGGGATCATAGCTCGTTCTTTGACGGCTTTGCTGAAGCGTGACATGTTCGTGTGGTCCAATGAAGCTCAAGAAGCGTTTGAGCGGTTGAAAGTGGCGATGACTCAAGCCCCTGTTTTAGCTCTGCCTGATTTCACTAAGGTGTTCGTGGTAGAGACAGATGCTTCAGGATTTGGAGTTGGGGCGGTTCTGATGCAAGATAAGCGACCGATAGCTTATTTTAGCCACGCGTTGACAGAGCGGGAGCAGAGTAAACCGGCCTATGAACGAGAACTTATGGCGATTGTAATGGCGGTCAGAAAGTGGAAACATTACTTACTTGGCAAGAAGTTTCAGGTTCATACTGACCAGAGAAGTATCAAGTTTCTTCTTGAACAGAAAGAAGTTAATATGGAATATCACAAGTGGCTAACTCGGTTGTTGGGATTTGATTTTGACATTTTCTACAAGCCAGGTTGTGAAAACAAAGCAGCAGATGGTCTTTCTCGATGTATGTCGGTATCGTCTCTATTGTTGGCTTTGACAGTTCCAAAGATCTTGCAGTGGGAGGATTTATATCGCGAAATAGCAGAGGATACGGCTATTCAGAAAACGATTTCTCAGTTGGAGTCTAAGGCATTGATTTCACAGAAGTTGCGAGTGATTGATGGGAAGTTGTGGTCGAGAAAACGATTGGTCATTCCGAAGACGTCTCAGTTTATTGGTGTGATTTTGAAGGAGTGTCATGATGCTAAAATGGGAGGGCATTCGGGGGTATTGAAGACATTGATGAGAATTCAGAGTTCTTTTACTTGGAAAGGCATCAAGAAACAAGTTCAAGAGTATGTGGCAGAGTGTGAGGTTTGTCAAACTCATAAACATTCCACACTTTCCCCGGCCGGATTACTTCAACCCTTACCTATTCCAAATCGCATATGGGAGGATATTAACTTGGATTTTATTGAAGGATTACCAACTTCAGGTGGGATGAATGTGATTCTGGTCGTAGTGGATCGTTTGAGTAAGGGAGCTCATTTTTTGGGTTTGAAGCATCCCTTTACTTCGGCGGATGTTGCGAAAAAGTTTGTGGAAGAGATTGTACGTTTACATGGTTATCCAAGCAGTATTGTATCCGACAGGGATCGTTTGTTTTTGAGTCATTTCTGGCGTGATTGTTTCAAGCTGGCGGGAACGAGCTTGAAGTTTAGTACGGCTTTTCACCCACAGACGGATGGACAGACGGAAGTATTAAACCGCTGTTTGGAGACTTACTTGCGTTGCTATGCTTCTGCTCATCCGAAGACATGGTCCCAGTTCTTGTGTTGGGCAGAATATTGGTACAACACATCTTTTCATTCAGCCTTGAAGACAACTCCTTTCAAGGTTATGTTTGGTCGTGACCCACCGACGTTGGTGAAGTTTGAGCAGGGGTCTACAAAAAACTTTGTGTTGGAGGAGTCTCTGTTACAGCGAGATGAAATGTTAGCATATTTGAAAGAGTGTTTGTTGAGGGCTCAAGAGCTGATGAAGCGACAGGCCGATAAACATAGGCGGGATGTAGAGTTGATAGTGGGTGATTTGGTTTATCTCAAACTGCGGCCTTATAGGCAACAGTCTGTTGTTCGGCGGTTTTTTCAAAAGTTAGCCGCCAAGTTTTACGGTCCTTATAAGGTGTTGGAGAGAATTGGTCCTGCAGCGTATCGCTTGGAGCTTCCGGTAGGCTCAAAGATTCATCCGGTATTTCATATTTCTCAACTCAAAAAGGCTTTGGGTGATCACACGGTGATTTCTGCGTTACCACCAGAGTGTTTGGGAGAGAAGTTTGATGAGTTGATTCCTGAGGATGTGTTGGCTAAGCGTTTTGATGTTGAGGGACGTATGGAGCTTTTGGTCCGATGGAAGGACAAGCCTTCGACGGATGATTCGTGGATGTCTTCCAGGGAGTTTGTAGCAAGTTTTCCTTCTTACAAGCTTGAGGGCAAGCTTGGTTTCGAAGGGCGAGGTATTGATAGATACCATCAGACTTACGTGAGGAGGAAGGGAGGAAAGAGAAGTTCTAAGAAGAGTGACGTGGCAGGAGCCGTTGGAAACATTAACGAGTTAGGCGAAACTTCTGTTTCTCACGAAGGGTATGCCGTTAGAGTGAAGAGAGGAATTGATTAGATGAGTCCGGAAGAGCTATAAATAAAGGAGAGAGTTGCTGTAGTATCTTTTATGCTTAATGTGGAGTGACTTAAGACGCTATGAGTCTTGAGCTACCGATCGCTATGAGATCGTGATCTGAACTTGTATTCGCTATGAGAATACTCGTCTAGATCCAGCATTGAGTTGTAATCGTTACTAGAGTGTTGTTAATAAGATTGGAAGAGTAATTCGATAGTTACCTGTAACAAGACTCTATCATAAACCCAAAAAAATTCGGAGATTGCCATCTTATGTTTGCCATAGTTAATGAGCATACCATTTTCCAAACTAACCACTTTTGTAATTGCAGGTCGGTTTTTCCTTATTTGCATTACACATGAACGAAAGAACTTTGTGTTACCTTCCAACGATAACATTGCATCCATGTGTGAATCAAATCCCAAAGTCTCATATTATCTCTATAATGGCTTAAACATTCTCGAACTACTATGAACGCTTCTCACATGACTTCCTCCAATATTAATAATAACCTCTAACCACGACATTTGTTTGGTTACTATCAACATATATAATAAGCATAACTTTAACCAATAAAAATGAGAAGAAATGTAGAAAAATCAGATTTCGTGGACGTTGATACACAACACAAACACAAACAGTATATGCCTAGATTAAATCTGAGCACAGAAAAATCTACTACTACTTGATTCACATGGTCTCATTCTATTTGAGATGGTTAAAAAACAGGATGAACAGCACCACCTGATAGGCCGTTATGGAAGAGTCATAATACACTTAGATAAGAAAAGAATGAAGGTGTCTCAGCGTCATCTTCACAGCTTCATCGACCCATGTGGTTCGTGGTCTAACTGCACGTACTGGTGCGGATCATCGACCATCCGCGATCCAGCCGTACCGCATACGCATCATCGATCATCGTTGTTGCTGATCACGGTCTAGCCGTACCTGATGGTACGCATTATTGACCTTCGCGGATCGTGGTCTATCCGCATGTCATGATGCGGGTCATCGACTATCCGCGTTTGTGATCTGGTCGCGGGTCGTGGTCTATACAGATCATCGCGGGTTGTACCGCATTGTACGTAACTGGTCGTACCGCATGGTACGTTTGGCAGACGCAGCGTCTTGCGGCTGCGGCTGCGGCTGAGGCTGCGTCTGCGGCTGCGTCTGCGGCTGCGTTAAACGCAGATTGTTGTTGTTCGTTTCATAGACGCAGCCTCAGCGTTAGCCGCAGCCGCAGCCGCAGATTGTTGTTCGTTTTGACGACGCATGACGTTAACGCAGACGCAGGAAGTTGACGCTGAACGCAGCTTAGTATTGTTCGTTTGGCAGACGCTGCGGCTATTGTCTTTTAATTCATATATTATTTTTATAAATTTATATAATTATATTTTAAATAAATTATATGTAGTTTAAATATATTTACATCCATAAAATATTATATTTAATTGATAATAAACTTTTTGTCAAATATATAAACATAACAACATTTTTTGTCAAATATTTTAAAATATAACAACATTTTTAGTCATAAATCATAAGTTAAATTAAAACAAAATATATCATAAAACAAGAACTAAATAATACATCAAGTCTTAAATAAATAAAACATAAATGATAATCAAAATTATAAGCGAAGAAAATCAAGTCATTAACTAAAATATTTAATATGGTAAACGACCTCGACCATATTCATTTGTGATGTTCTTACGCAAAGCTTCCATTGTTCTATCACCGGTCGGCTCATAGACAATATGTCCATCACCACCATCATCACCTTCTTCTTCTTCTTCTTCTTCTTCATCACCACCATCACTATCAGCTTCTTCTCCTTCTCCATCATCATCACTTTGCCATTGTACAAAATCATGATCTTCCCGATGTGAATCACGTATGAAGTTGTGTAGTGCCATCGTCGCTGTTACCAACTTAATCCACTTGACCAGACCATACTTTGGATGCTTACGATCCAAAATCCTCCATTTTGCTTTCCATACTCCAAATGTCCTCTCAATCACTGATCGCAGACCTGAATGCTTTCGGTTAAATAACTCTCGTGCACTAACTGGTGGTCCTCCTCTAGCAAACTGACCAAGATGATATCGCATACTACGATGCGGACCAAGATACCCTGTCCTGGTCGGATATCCAGAGTCAACCAGATAATACTTTCCAGGAGGAGGATGTGGGAAAGAAGCCTCATTCCTCGCACAATGAGTCAAGACCTTTGTATCATGTGCTCTACCAGGTACACCGAGATATGCATATATGAACTTCATATCCAAGTTACATATAGCAAGAATATTCATTGTAGGATCTTGCTTTCTACCTTTATATGCTTCTGCATTTTGACTTGGAGGGCGAACCGGGACATGAGTTCCATCAAGTGCTCCAATACAATCCTTGAAATAAGGCCAATACCGATCATCATTCCTCAACACAGGATTTACTCTTGCAAACTCGCCTTCTTCTGGTCTTAGTGTATCCTCTGCAAACTTGAGAAGAGCACTCAAGACATCATCAAGCTTCCTTTTTATTGTATCCAATGATCTTTGATACCTTGCACCTATATCCCGCACAGTTTTATCTTGACCAACAACCTCAAGAAACATCGCAACAGATTCTTCAATGTAGACATTGTGAGACTCTTGTAATCCATATCGCTCAGTTAGCATCTTACACAAAGCTTCAAAAGTTCTTTGATTCATTCGAAGAATGTCATAACATTGTTGATCTGATTCATACATAAGTTGTTGAACATGGCGCCATCCTGCTCCTCTATCTGTTCTATGACTCATTCTCTCAGTAGTAACCACATCAAATAAACCAAATTCATCATCATAATCACCATCCTCATCGTCCAGTATCCATCTTTTAGCCATCTACAAAACCATATTGATAAATGATCATCAAAATGTGTAACAGATTATTGATATTATTGAAAACTAATAAGACAAAACAAGATCAGAACAAAGTAGGAAACAATAGTCTTAAGATCATACCAAAATCAGAATCAAGACAAAGCAAGCTTAAATAACAACAAAGTAGGAAACAATAGTCTTAAGATCATACCAAAATCAGAATCAAGACAAAGCAAGCTTTAATAACAACAAAGTAAGAAACAATAGTCTTAGATCATACCAAGATCAGAATCAAGACAAAGAAAGCTTAAATAACACCAAAGGAAGAAACATTAGTCTTAGATCATACCAAGATCATAATCAAGACAAAACAAACCTAAACAAAGTAAGAAACAACAGTCTTAAGATCAGAATCAAGACAAAGAGTTTAGACAAAAAGGTTTCGAACCCCCTCCCCCTCCCTAACTCAAACTCACAAACTAATCAATCATCAAGTTTTATTCTGGTCCTAAGCTCCAGAAACTTAATCTTATCTTCAGCTGACTCAAACGCTATAAAACCTCTTCGGTTCCCTTCACTATCTATAAGATGTTCAATTGCTGCTTCGTGAAATGCAGACCACTTTCTCACTCCAGGCAATGCATTCAGTATTGCTATTACATTCTCAACACTGGAGGCTTGTTCACGCTGCAACATCTGCTCCGCTATCCTATTCTTCACCTCAAGTGCTTCAGTCCGTTTGTCACAAGATTCTACAGCCATGTCTTTCTCTTTACGCTTTCTTTTTGCTCTGGAACTTCCAGCTTGAGTTTGTTTCTGAATTTGTGGCTGAGTTTTGTGGCTGAGTTTCTGTCTCTGCTGCTGGAATATCAACCGAATCAGCTTCATCACCATCATCTCCACCTACTCTAGAGTTCAAACTTGCTTCTCCATGTTGAGCGCTCCATCCTTCAGCTCCAGTTATTACTACTCCATGAAATTCCATTTCAAACACATCCATATTAGCAATCTCTTTGCATGCAGATTTTCTAAGACCAGAACATTCCTACATAACAAAAAAAAAGATAAGTCAGTAGCAGCAGTAGCTACAAAATGATGAAACCACAACCAACAAACTATAAAGGTAGCAGCTAACAAAAAAAAACTGATTCTTTACTCTACCACCAGGCTTAAAATAAAAGTCTAAAGACCAAGACTATTGATTGGTTTATGCTTGTTGGATGGATAAAACATATGAGAAGTAAAACCAAGTAATAACGCAGCATAATACATAAGATAATCACAAGTACGACATGTATACGTGAAGTAAAGGCAAATTCTTATTTTCACAAGTACGTAACACCTATCCCTTTCTTATTTGTCAGTAAACTCACATATTTAAACAAGAGAAAGAAATTGACCTTTTCACGTTCATTCCACCAATCATCTGACATCTCAATCCTTCCCATGTTATCAAATCCAAGCCCTGTCCTATTGTGAGTCAACTTTTTATACTTGGTGTATTTTTTCCTACAATTGTCATACTTGTTCTTGAAAATCTTCCAATTGGAATATCCTCTTTTGAACCTCTCTTCAAACGCTTCCATGATGTTATTTTTCCCTGTTTGATTCATTGATGTACTCGTTCTATTTCCTTTTCTTCTCTCTTCCGAGTAAAGTTGGAAAAAAAACCTAGTTTCCTCAGGAAGCCAATTCTAAAATAAACCAAACTTAGTGCCAAATTAATTATTAAATCACAGAAACAAAGACATCAGACCCTAAAGCATAAATAAGTACATCAGAAACAAGAGCAATAATGTACACAAGCTCAACAAAAAAAAACACAAATCAAACTTACATCTTTTGTCATCTTGAAATGGTTGCTCAGGATCTCTTTGGTCCACAACTTTAGCACCTGCAAAAAAGACAGTGACAAGGCAAACAAATAAGAACAAAGAACATACCATAAGCAAGAGCATTAGCGTAAACATTTTCTAATCACAATGGTACATACGAGTGGGCACAAAAAGCTACCTAATTAACAACGTAACAGTCCAGGTCTAGAAACCATTCCACAAAAAGCTACCTAACCAACCACTGTTACTTGCACATGATGCCATTAAAACACATCGCAAAAAAAAATCTACACTTACAAACACTTACAAACATCAAAGACATGGCAAAGGAAACCCACAAAGCTAGGGATGGCAAAGGAAACAACTTTCTTATTCAAATAACAAGAGAAAAGACTCTCTAGTATCATGCAAACATCAAAGGATTGATAGATCATCTCAGGATAGTAATGAAGACAATGGATCAAGATAATCATCAGTGGAACAAAAGCTTCCAGACGCATGAAGAACAAACAGAACAACATGTCAAGCAAACAAGCAGATTCCAAGTACATATGCTAAGGAGAAAAGATGTACAAACTCCTCACACACCAAAACTCAAGTTAGCTTAGACAAATGCAGTCAGTAGAGAGAACCCAGTAGCATATCAATAGAGAAAAGGGTATACCTTTACTCCTTACAAGTCAACGATCCAGACAAGCTCTAGCCACAGAGTTTTGCAAGCACCCGATTGTTTTTCTAAACAGAGAAAACTGATAATTATGAACAAATTCTCTTGGATCTTGGGATCCAAAACCCATTCTCAAAAACTCATGAAACACAAAACAGTGACAAGAGACAAGCACCTCAAAGATGCTTGAAACCCAAATCGTGAGAGAAGAGAGAGCTTGAGGTCTGCGTCGGAGATGAAGATCAGAGAGAGGCTCGTGGTGAGATGAGAGAGCTTGGGTGAGATGAGAGATGGAGATGAGAGAGCTCGTGGTGAGATGAGAGAGCTCGTGGTGAGATGAGAGAGCTCGTAGTGAGATGAGAGATGAGAGAGCTCGGGTGAGGACGAGATGGAGATGAGAAAGCTCGAGGTGAGATGGAGATGAGGGAGCTTTGGTGGCTGCGTCAAAGGAGAATGAAGGAGCGTCAAAGGAGACGAGAGAGCAGCGTCAATTAGGTTTAGGTTTAGGTTTTTTTTGTAAAATAATGAAATGTTTTAAGGACAAAAGGGTAGATTTGTTTATAAACGCCAAAAATTTAGTTCTCAGACGCTGTTTTTATCAGCGTTCAATTTTTTATAACGCTGGACGTCAGCGTTTAAACGCAGCGTTCAGACGCAACTCCCTGCGTTCTACCAAACGAACAAGCTTTATAAAAAAGTAGCCTGCAGCCCGCAAGTAGCTGCGGCTGCCAAACGAACAGCACTAACAGTGTTTTGAAGAATATATATGCAGATACTGTTCTTTGGTAATTAGAATTCGGAGAAGTTTTTGGAAATGAAATGATTTTTATTTCAAAAGGGATTTAAGGGAAATGGATCGATAACATGGAAGAAACTAGTTGCAAAGAAACCAGCTATATTTCAAAAAGAAATAAAAGAAGAAGATTCCAGCTAAGTAAAGACAGGTAAGATCATGAGAGAGATAATCTCGGACAGAGACAGGCAGCCAAAAAGAAAAGAATTGAAGAACATGTCCATTTTTCAAGTCTTTCAATTATAAAAAATCACATTTTCGTATTTATTTATGAATTATGGAAATCTTTGATTCTCATTTGATACCCATCCGCACAGGGAAGCTATGTTGACTAATTTCTCAGGTTAAGTTTTTTACTTGTCTTTGATCTTTTTTTTCTTTTTTTGAGTGACCTATGTTCTACATTTTCTTCTGTTTGTCAGTCCTTGTTTATCTCTTTCGTTAAAACTCTGATACAAGTTTTGTTTCTTTTTTTGGTCTCTGGATAAACTCTTAATATTAAACGTAACGATGGAATGGATTACAATTAAAGCTGTTTACCAAAAAAAAAAGTTGAACTCACTTGAAATGCAATACATCTACTCGGATAATTAATTTTAGAATCTCTAATCTGATAAAGTTGAAATGCTCTCTTCACTGCTGAAACCTTGTTCGGAATTGCTCTAAGCGTTACGCATGCGATAGATAGAGCCTAGCACATAATCAATTCATCAGATATTATACGAGGATTAGTCGAGGAGGGAATTTTTAAAGTTTTATATAGTTTTTGCATAGCTATACTTTAAATACAAGTAGTTGTTTCATTATTGACATTTGCTTTAGTGGTTACTGGTTAGTATTACCCTTTGCTTCACTTCCCATATCAACATATATTACTATGTATATTTTTCATCGAGGTACCAAGAGAAATCACAAATCTTCTTCAAATCAAAGTATCATAAAACCGTAGAAAAATATCATCAAGGAAAGGCGATAACTCAGCTCCACTTTTCCGATCTCAAGGCCGAACATTGGCAAGGATGCAGTTGTTAACACGCCTTCTACAGTTTTCGAAAGGAATGTGAAGAAAAGAGGAGAGCTCATGGGTTTGGGTTTGATATTCCTCGATCTGAAGGTACCGATTAATCAACTTCATTTGTTGCATCTTTCCCATATTTCTGCTTCATCATTTGAAAGCACGAAACTGAAAATAAACTTAATATTTTCCAATCTACGTTGGTCCAAGGATCAACTAGTGCTTATAGACTGAACACTATTAAGCATATTCTGATGAAAATGAGAATCTATGAGCCTGAGTGGATTTAATGTCACAATAAGTAACAACCACTTCAAACTCTCAGACTCACCAGTTTTTGGTTTCTTTAACCAGCAGACCAAGTTTGTGAAGATTTCAGAGACGACTGTCACAATTCCAACCGAGAAGTTCAAGTTCCCGAAGTTTAAAGAGGCAATGACTATGGCTAATACAGACGTTGACTTGTTGGGTTCTTTTACAACTCCTCCTTTTCCTAATCTCTAGCTTTTTTTTTGGTTGAATAAATTTGCATCGTGCGACACTGTTTGTTTAATAAATCCATGCAGACATCTTTGTTATGTTTGTGGCATAAGACATCTTTCAACAATGAAACTTAGGCTATCCAACATGTTATGGTTACAATCCGAGTTGACGAGTACGCACACCGATTGATATTGCTTTAAGGCTTTCAGTTGGTATTTTCTTTTGTTTCATAATGAAATTTGTCTAATTATAAATTTCACACAACTCTGCAAGGAGCGACCGTTACTGTTAGTGTGTACGATTTGGTTGTTGATCACATGCATAAGAAATTAGTACTTGAGGTTATGGAGCGTAAAGTCATTGTCACCACCAACTTAAACCCAAAAAAATTCGGAGATTGCCATCTTATGTTTGCCATAGTTAATGAGCATACCATTTTCCAAACTAACCACTTTTGTAATTGCAGGTCGGTTTTTCCTTATTTGCATTACACATGAACGAAAGAACTTTGTGTTACCTTCCAACGATAACATTGCATCCATGTGTGAATCAAATCCCAAAGTCTCATATTATCTCTATAATGGCTTAAACATTCTCGAACTACTATGAACGCTTCTCACATGACTTCCTCCAATATTAATAATAACCTCTAACCACGACATTTGTTTGGTTACTATCAACATATATAATAAGCATAACTTTAACCAATAAAAATGAGAAGAAATGTAGAAAAATCAGATTTCGTGGACGTTGATACACAACACAAACACAAACAGTATATGCCTAGATTAAATCTGAGCACAGAAAAATCTACTACTACTTGATTCACATGGTCTCATTCTATTTGAGATGGTTAAAAAACAGGATGAACAGCACCACCTGATAGGCCGTTATGGAAGAGTCATAATACACTTAGATAAGAAAAGAATGAAGGTGTCTCAGCGTCATCTTCACAGCTTCATCGACC
>CAJHQQ010004924.1:0-22354 GCA_905132885.1 Moricandia moricandioides | reverse complement strand
AGAGTATTTTCAGGTTCAGGTACGTTCTGGAGAACTTTGGTGATTTTGGATCTTTTAGAGATGCAGAACTGCGCAGATACATCAGATGTTTATCTATGAATGGAGACCTTCCAAAAGTGAGATTGATCTAATATTTTTCCAGAAGATATATATTTTAGTCATATTTCCAATGCCACCGGTTTGAGGTCAATCAGGATCCTACAGCCCCAATTATGCCCATTTTACTGGAGAGTGGTCTGTCTGCCTCGCGAGAGGAAGCTGTCAAGAGATGAATGAGTGTCGATTGACGGTGTAGCCTTAGTGTCAATCGACGGTGATCCCAGAAGACAGGCCTGACTTGGTTAAAGACCGACTAAAGTCCAGAAGCCACCGCAAATTACCAGAATGCCCCTGCACGACTTAAAACCCTATGTATGTGTTTCTATGCCATTGTTTAAGCAAAAAGCTTTCTTTTATTCATTGTTCTGGGGTTAGGAGATGATAAGGCATGGTATTTACCACTATTGTGCGATGATATCAGCCCTATTTAGAGTCTATTATATATGTTTGGAGTATGTATTAGAGTATTTTCAGGTCCAGGTGCGTTCTGGAGAACTTTGGTGATTCTGGAGCTTTTAGAGATGTAAAACTGTGCAGATGTGTCAGATGTTTAGCAATGAATGGATCCCTTCCTACAGTGAGATTGAGAGGATATTTTGAAAGAAGATATAGCTTTGAGTTAGATTTCCAATTCCACCAGTTTGAGGTCCATCTGACGGTTAGATCTAAAGTTATGCCCGATTAACTGAAGCGTGGTCTGTCTGCCTCGCGAGAGGAAGCTGTCGAGATGATGAATGAGTGTCGATCGACGGCACAGCCTTGGTGTCGATCGACGGTGATCCCAAAAGACAGTCCCGACTTGTTTTATGGCTGACTTAAGCCCATAAGCCATCACAAATTACCAAAATACCCATGGACGACCTAAAACCCTATGTATATGTTTTCTAAGCCATCGTTGACGGCAACGCTTGAACGCTAAGAAAGCTTTGTTTTATTCATTGTTATAGGGTTAGGATAAAAGGGAGGAACGCCTTCAGAGTCCTCTTGAAACTCCTTTGGTTTTATATTATATCTATTCTATTCATCTATGATTTCTATGACAATGATCATGTCTGAGTAGATCTCTTGTTAGGTTTAGGGTTTATTAATGGTATTGATGGATTAGCCAAACAATATAATTGCTAGGGTGATTATTAAATCTATCAATAGAATTATGTTTATTGCTTGTGTTCTAGAGTAGCTAACTATGACCCTGATCATAGGATAGTTAGGCACAAGCGAGAGAATGGTCTACTAAAAAATTAATCCTGTTGAGCTAAGGTGCTAAAAACAAACGAGAGTTGATTTAGTTAATTTAGTGAATTTATCGAATTAGATCATAAAGCTTGACTCAAGCGACCATCGATCGATGCAGGATCATTACCATTCATCGACGGTCATTCCGTGTCAACAAGCAAGAGCTGAGACATCGGACTTAGTCAATAGATTAGACTCACAGCGAGAGCTGGTCGTCTTTTACACTAGATATTGAGTTCTATGATTAATACTCTTAGCTTCTATCCTCTATAATCCAATTGTCTGAAACCCTAGATCTAGCTATTTATTATTATTGTTTACTTACCAATCAATCAATTAACTGCTATAGTTTATTTACTGCTTATTAATCTATTTGCTTAGCTTAATCGCGACTGAATTGAGTTTATTGTGTGCCCATGCTCCCTGTGGATTCGATTCCTAAATACTACAATTTGACCTCTCTTGGCAAGAGTAGTTCGTAGGGTTAATTTGATAGAGTTTGCACTGAAATACATAAAAACCCTCCTGTCACATATATACTTGCCTAGCTTAATCGTGACTGCCTTGAGTTTATTGTGTGTCCACGCTCCCTGTGGATTCGATCCCTATGTACTACATCTGATCCTCTTATTTGTGAGAGTAAAGTTGCTCAAGGTAACTTGAGTGATATCAAATTTGGTGTCATTACCGGGGAGCATTGGATTCACCCTTGGACTCAAATTGTTTGATTTAGACTAGGTTATTTTTCTTTTAAGCTTTTCTCATAATTTTTTTACTTAGAGGTGCGTGCCCAACAATACCAGAAGCGACAAAGAGAAATCACTAATATGTACTGATCCTACACGTTTGGAACGTTCAATCAACAAAAAGAGACGCACCACATTGATCGACAACAACTCTACTCCGTCGACCAACACTTGTGAACAACCGACGATCGACACTTCTTCTGGAACATCGAATGACAACAACCCATGAGTATACATGGTTGGGACTCTAGTGCTGATTACAGATTCGGATGGAAACCTGCATGACCAGGAAGGTCATCTGCGTAATGCAGCAGGTCAGAGGATAGATGATCAGGGGGCTGTAATCCCTGATCCAGAAGCAGCTAATCCACAAGATGCTGATTCTGATAACACTACAGATAATGCTCAGGCTGTATATCTGAGTATAATGTACAAGCGTCTCGATCCAGAACTTTGGCTGACTACAACCGTCCAGAACAATACTACGCCAACATATCTGTTATTCGTCCTCCTGCTTTCAGAGGAATGATTTTGATCTGAGCCTCAGTACTTTACACTAGTGGGACAAACACCTTATCATGGTCTCCCACATGAGCATCCTTTGGACCATCTGGAGCGGTTTGAGGATCTGGTTTCTGCGATTAAAGCTAATGTAGTCCCTGAGGACTACTTTCTTTGCAAGCTCTTTAAGTATTCACTTTCTAGAGATGTTTCACACTCGCTTAAGTAGTTACCAACAGGATCCCTAACATCCTGGACTGATATCAAGAATGCATTCTTGCGTAACTTCTTTGATGACGCATGCAGTGAGGACTTGAAGAGCAGGATTGCTACATTAACACAAGAGCGTGCAGAATCTTCGAAAAGCTCGTGGACCATATTCAAGTCATATCTTAGGGATTGTCCACACCATGGATTCAACGAAGTGCACCTGCTTATAACTTTCTTCAGAGGCATCGTGCTGGCATATCAGATGGCTCTATACATTGCTAGTGAAGGAAACTTCAACACTAGAAATCCATAAGAGGCTGTGAGACTTATTGAGAACTTGGCATCTAGAAACAGCACCAAGAACACTAATTCCGAGAGGATGAAATTAGATAGGAGCAGATGGATAATGTTAAGGCCAAGCTGGATAGTGTTCACAAGCTTCTTAAGAAGCATGTTAGCTTTGCAGAGGATGTAGTGGCTGCAGATGTCGACAGTGACATAGGCGACGAGGAGGATGTGAACCTCATCAATGGTACTGGTTTTCAAAATCAGAGGTCTGGGAATCGAGGAGGCAACAAAACTTCTATGGCAACAGACAGAGGAGTAACTACAACTAGATTTCACAGTACCAGAAACCCTACAGCAACACCTGCAACAACAGCAGCAACAATAAAGCTTATGGGAATTCTTCTTATCATAATCCACCACTATAGACTCAGGAAACTAAGATAGAAGTAATGCTTGATCAGGTTCTTGAGGGACAGCAGAAGCTGACAGTGGATTTCAATGGAAAGATAAATAATGTCTAGACCAACCTGAACACCAAGTTTAAGGATTGGAGCACACATATGAAGAAGTTGGAGATGCAGGCGGTTCAGACAAGAGAAGATGTTAAGAGGCATGAGGCCTTAATCAAAGGAAAATGAGAGGAATCACTAAATCACCACGTGAGTGCCATCATAGATGGTGATTTCTGGCAAGTGGTTAAGCATGAGAAGCTTCAAGAGGGAGATTTCGAAATGGAGAGCTCGATGAGTTTCGGTAGTTCACACTGGTGTCGATCGACACCACGAGAAGAATATCAACCGACGCCAGCAGAGGAACACCGACTGATACATCCTATTGAGCATCGATTGACACCACCTATAAAGTCAGTTGTATCATGCAAGATAGTGAGGATTATGACGCACGACGAGTTTGGAGCTCGATACCCTTATCCCCCTAAGCCATACCGTGTGACAACGGACGACATCGATAGGAAGCAACACTCAGTAACTGATAAACAACATCAGTCAGGAGACAGTCAACATGAATTCTCCAGCAGTGATCGACACCCGCCTTTCGTATATTGAGGGCGACTACCAATCATCGATGTAGCTCACCTGAATGCAGGACGAAACCCATCTAAACCTTCAAAGACATAAATTCAACAAGCTGAATAAGAAGCAGAGCCTATGATCATCGACCAAGCTATTGAGGAGAATGGAAGAAAAGGTTCCCAAGTATCTAAGGAGAGGAGCTAATGAAAAGGAGATGAATATCTTTACAAAAAGGATACTAAGGATCCCTATGGACAAGCCATTCAATGAGGGCCAGTTCACAAACAGAATCCTGATGTTTTTCAGAGAAACCAAGGAGACTGAAAAGGCCATTAAGCGTATGTTCCATCAAATCAGAGAGAAGATGAAGCGGAAAAGGGTTACACTAAAGAAGAAGAAGAGTGATCCTAGGAAGTTTGTAGTCCATGCTTGATAGGAGGCATCAACTACCCTTGTGCACTTTGTGACACAGGTTCTTTAATCAGTACCTTTCCTAAGGGGATGGCAGACTAGCTAGGTCTGAAGATATAGCCATATTCTACACGGTAGAATTCCGTGTAGGCTGTGGTCGGATTGGTTGGACCAGACCCATATCTTCTCTTTCCCTTTCTGATCTACTCGTGTTCTTCTATGTTCTGGATGTGTTGGATGATTCCGACTCAGTGTGTCCAAGCCATGGCCTTGGCCGGTTCAGTGAAACTATCCATGGCCTTGGTTGGGCTGGTGTGTCCGGATCTCATAGTTCCGGATTGAATTGATGGGATCCGACCATGTATTCCTCTTAGTGGGGATTTATCATGATTTATCATGTATTTTGATTGGGTTTATCAAACCAAATCGATGGTGGTCAGTTATGGCCGGTTTGGTGGAATTTGGCCGAATTCAATGTGAAGGAGGTCGGTTCTTACCAATCTGATTGTGGATTCTTCTTAGTTGGTATTTTTAAGGGATTATCATGACTTTTAATAATATTTCTAAGTACTTTTGAAAAAGGTCAGAAATGGACCCGACCATGGGCGGATCCGGTACAGGCGGGTCAATGGACTGGGCTGGGTCGGATCAGACAGGCCATGTGTTGTTTCTGGTGTTAGGATAGTCATAGGTGAGTATCCTGGTGTGGCCGTGGGCATTGTGTACTGATTGGATAGTTTGGGAACTTAGTTTAAGTGAACCGAACCATGCAATAGAACTTGAGAATGTTAGGCTATCGGATTACTTATGTTGTTGTGTTGTGTGTGTGTTGGTTTCAGGATCTGACCAGGACCGTGGCAAGGCCAAGGAACCATGAGGACCAGGCCGTGAATGGATGTTTGGGTTGGGGTAGTATTGTATTGTCTTATGAACTTATGATAGCCTATTGTGCAAACTGAATGATATGACTACATTGTATGGATCACATGTTTGTTATTAATAAAGATACAATTTCTCTTATTGTCTAGACTTAGTTAGGGTTGGAATGAATGAACCCCACTTGATTGAAAATGACTTAGTTTAATATGGAACATTAAAAAAAAAAAGAACAACCACCCTATGATCTAGCTAAGTAAGGCCGCAGGTCCAAGTTGGGCTTAACAGCCAGGATCGGGTCTTACAATGGGGATCCTGTATGTGGGAACTGAAATTTGCACTGTCGATTCCGTTGAAATCGGAACGCTGGGTAGACCCTAGTTTCCCAGAGGTCCTGGATATCTGTTAAACCACACGCCAATCAATCAGAGTACGAAGTAAATATTGAAAAAAAAAGTAAGAATCGAAAAGAGAGAAAATAAATGTCTTATTCAAAATTTGCATATGAGCGTTTACAACAGGATATGAGCCTAGGCTATGAGAGCTTTCGGCGAGATCCCTAGTTCTAATAACCTAAGACTGCAAAACCCTAGTTGAGTCGCAGCTCGAATAAGAAAAACGGAAAGTTGCCTAAATGCTCTAAGTGCTAAGCTATGTTTGCTCTGAGTGGAGATTTTCGTGTGTCCTCTGCATCATCACCCTTGAAGTCCTTACATACTCCTCTGGAGGCGGTTTGCTTTTTCCCCTTCTGCCCTTGGTCGAATTTTTCGCTTCGCGGAAATATTCCTTTTTTCCTCGATCTTCATGATTATCTTCCGAAACTTAACATTTATCCTTCAATCTTAACATTTATCCCTTCCTGCAAAATAAAAGATAAACCGTCACAAAGTTTGGGCTTGATTTTAGATAAAATTGCGAGTGGGCATTTAGCCGAGCTTTCGTATGAGGCGTGTGACTCTAGGTGTTAAGTTAACCATTATCGTCCCATCTCGAGAAAACAAGTTCTTTCGGTAAAGTTCCAATGTCAATCCCGATTGAGAAGGAACAAAGATAAGTTTGATCAAGTATCAAAAGAGATAGTTTAACGAGGACAAGGTGAAACTGGATTGATTTGATCCGACTTGCCGAACGAACGAGTCAAATTGCTCGTGCCATCTAACTTGCCCGTTCTGTGAGTTGGTCTTGTCCAACTCGCCATACGGGCGAGTTGGTCGTGTTGTGTCTACCAACTTGACGTACGGGCGGGTTGGTTGGTCTGTGTCGTCTAACTCGCCGTACGAGCGAGTTGGTCGACCCATGTGGCTTGATTTGCCCATTCGACAAGCTGGACGTCTTGCTCGGCCATCTTCTCCGTTTGGGGAGTTGGATGATCGATTCCTCTAGTTGTTTCGTCATATTGCCGTTTGGGGATACATTTACCCGAGGTCTTTGGACAAACTCTTCCTGATGGCTCATTTGGGCAGACCGCTCCTTTGTGGTCAGTCAAGATTTGACCTTGATTTTTGCCGTTCACCTTTTTCCGAGTCATTTTCAGCAAGAACTCATTTTCCCGGTAGGTTTCTGACGTTGATACCGTCGTAACCGATTTTGACCCCAACTGTTAGCCCCTCAGCTTGTTAGAATCGCAAGGTTCTAGAGAGCGGTTTTGGCAGGTTTGGTAATTTTGGCGGAATCAATGTGTGAAAAGGTCCGTTGAAAGTGGTCCACTTATACCTCTAAGAGCGGAATGCAGTAGGATTGGGGCTGCGCCTTGCGAAGGCAGCCTACGTACCCTTGTAACATGGATCAAGCCTTTTGTTGTTCGTTCTGGAGTTAAGGTTCTTACTTCCTGTTTTCCAGTGAGACCCTTATGGTTTAGTTGTGTGTCGTGTAGACATTATCAGGCATGTTGCTGCCAACGACATTGTATATTGGACCTTTGTCGGCCTCGAGACCAGCCTTGTAGGCTGTTTATTTTGGCCGAGTCTTTCCGTACTTATGTTTTTTGGACTGACAGCGTGTGTCTTTGGATCCCGACCGCTTTGTGATTTTTTTTTAATGAATAAACTAGGTTTTTTTTTCTTGAAAATGAGTTTAAGTAGATTCGGATTTTTGTTAAGTATTGAGGGAGGGATACGAGTTGTCATCTCGTTCCCAACTCTTTTGCGGATCATCCTATTCGTTGCTCGTTCAAAATGTTTGAGAAGTATTTCAAAGTTTCGTGAGCGCTTAGATATGGACGAAGAGACATGCTTTCAGGATCTCGTATCTTTTCCATATCATGCCTTGAGACGTTACAGACCAGTGTGCTGGGTTTAGGGAAAGATCTAGGTCTAATCACGGTTTTACGGGGTGCGATGACTACTTCGGCTTACGTTTCCGTATCGCTTTCGACCTGATTCCATCCCGCTTTAAAGTCCGCGATATGTTCTTGGCTTATGTGACTTGTATGGTAAGAATCGAGCATCTTTCGAGGACAATTTTTATGTCACCCGAAAGTACTGACCAAAATTTTGGATTTCTTTTATAGCGCTATTACCCTTGTGTCGGGTGTCCGAGAGCTATCTCTACGAGATGGCTTAGTCTGTTTAGGACGTTAAGAGTTTGTTGTGATCAGAAACAAACTTATTTGTAGATATAATTGTTTGTGAACCTTCGGGAAGGATACGTGTTTGAGAAGGTGTGTATGTTTTATAGTCGCGGACGGACTGGTTTTAAGGTTAGCATTCCGTTTCGGAAAGTTTTGACGAAAAACAGTTTTCCGAGCGTTAGCGACGTCTAGCTGTGTCGAAGGTTGATTTTTTCTTTCGTATGCCGCATTTCGTGCTTGAAATGTTTGCGGGCTTGAAGATGTGTGGTATCGCAAGGTTTTTTTTTAACTTTACGGAAGAGAAACGTCTTGTTTTTTTTTCCGAGGAATTAGGACCAATGGGTCGCGTAAATTTGTCCCTAAGAATATGCGACTTCCTTCACTGTGCTTTTTGAAGAGTCGGCGCCCGAGATTTATTTCATCTATAGTTAAGGATGCTTCGTATAGCTCTAGGAGCTTCGTTACGAGTTTTTCCTTATGTGCCGCTTTTCACTTGTAAAACGCTATGGGTTTAGAGTAAACTGCGGAACATATTGAACTTGGTCGGTTGTCGACCAGTTTATGTTTTCCGTTAACCGTACGGTGGTTATGACTAAGTTTTGATATTAAGAATTTGTCGTATGATTTCCGATTCTGGATTATACGATAGTTATTTGCACTTGGCATTTTTAAACTAATCGAGGATTGTCGTTTTGTCGCTAAATGATTGGGTGGAGCAGTGGTTGCTCAAACATTTTGGCTCGGTGTGAAGGATGTGTTCAGCTGAATAGCTGAGGACGTTTCTGGTCACGGATAGACTATGGCACGTTCGTGTTAACGTTAAGGTCATGTTAATTTAGAACTTTCCTAAAGAGGATACCAAATTCCGGTTCAGATTTTTATCAGAAGGAGTAATTGGCTGAGGGCCAAAGAGCGTTCGTCGAGATCGACGGGCTAAGTCAGAGTTTTCCTTGCTATAGTCGTACAAAAATTGTTTTGTTTTTGTATGATGAAGGCAAAACCTAAAAGAATCGATAAAGAACCTGTACAAGATGATTGCCTGCTTGGAAATAACCAAGGAAGATGGGAGGTAGAATCCAGCAAGCCGCATGGCTAAGGAATGAGATCTGTAAGATCGTAGTGTGAAGAGATAAAGTTTAGTTTTTTTCGTTGAGAGACGAATCATATGACTTTGTTTTTAGCTATACGCAAATTGTCCAAAACACTTCTCCGTAAAACTTGCTACGTTCGTTTCCAAAAGTTTCTTCGCATAACTTGGTGTGGCTATACGAAGGATGTTTCGCGAAAGTTTTACGAGAAGTGAATGGCATAGAAGTAAGTTGAGAATGTTTCTCGCAGATTACTCGTGATATTTGCGAACGAGGAATATGTTTTTCTCATTCTCTTTTCCGCATTGCGAAGTCATTTTTCATGACACCAATCTTGTTTTCTCTTAGGTTCTTACCGTATAAAATGTCATAGTTATACGAAAGTAATGGATGATCGGTTATATGAGGGATCGCATGGCCTAAAATGATTTTCTGTCTACTACTCCGAGAGTTTGCTTTGTGGAAAGCGTTTTCTTGATGTCGAGACAAATTTTTTTTTTGAAGTATGGGAGTATACGAGTATAATATACGTACCTACTCCCTCCCTTTTTTACGAAAGAAAACGGATGAACCGATATTTTAAAGGGTTGTGTACATTTTTTCTTTCGAAGATTGGGATGATCGTCAATCCAGGTCGGTTTTAAGACGACGCTAGGATTGTGATTTGGGGACTTTCAGGTTGACGACTAGGAATACGTCGGTTTTAAGAAAATTGCTAGGAACGAGACGGGTTTAAGACGACTTTCGCTTTCTAGTTCCTTCTTTCCTTAGGCAGCGAGCTAAGTGTGCGTGGCCATCGTTTCTCGGTTTTCCAAGAGTTTAGATCGGTTTGCAAAATTTGCTTAAGCAGTCGCAGAACAATAGATCGAGACAGGAAAATTCCAAAGATATAGATCGCTAGACTATTCTCCTAGATCCTAAGTTTGCTAAAGTTGTATGGCGATCTCCGAAGCGTTTTTTATTTCTTAGTACCTTCCTACGAAAATTCCAAGTCTGATTTTAAAAAGTTCCAAGCCGGCCATACCTTAGTTTTCTCGAAGGTTTGGGTTCACCTCTTCTCCGTTTTGCTTTCTCATCTCCCCTTCCTCTTCTCGTATCTGTACGCCCCTTAAGAATGGTAACAATATTAGTTCTTCCTGGCCGCGTTTAGGCTCGAACCTGTCTTGCCGTTTTATTGTAAAGTTCCCACGGTCACTCCAATAGAGACGAAACAAGAGATGTTTCGATCGGGGTTCAAAGGAGAACTCTAAGATGGAGATAAGGGCTAGTAGGATGCCCAATAGGGCGAGGAGGATGCCCAAGAGGGCGAGTAGGACGCCCAAGAGGTCGAGTAGGGCTTAAGATCAAGATTCTTAAGAGAACACAAAGTATAAGCTCATCAGGGCTTGCCAACCTCGCCATGAGGCGAGTTGGAGGGATTAAATCAAACTGGCCATCGGGGCGAGTTGGACAATGTGCGTCCAACTTCTTTTGATCGTAAAATGTCAACGGAAACTCTGATTGAGACGAAACGAAAAGCGTTTTGATCGGGACTCAAAGGAGAACGCAAAGGTGAGCCAAAAGAGTGCTCATCCATTCCGACTCGCCCGTTTGGCGAGTTGGATTGGTCCAACTCGCCGAACGGGCGAGTTAGACGGCTCGTTTCGAACAACTAGCCCGTTTGGCGAGTTGGACTGGTCCGACCTATGCGTCCAACTTGTTTTTATTGTAAAATCTCAACGAAAACTCCGATTGAGATGAAATTAAAAGAGTTTTGATCGGGATTCGAAGAAGAACACAAAGGTGAGCCAAAAGAGTGCTTATCCAGTCCAACTCGCCCAATGGGCGAGTTAGATGGCTCGTTTTGTCCAACTCGCCCGCTCGGCGAGTTAGACGGCTCGTTTTGTCCAACTCTCCCGTTCGGCGAGTTGGACTGGTCAAACTCGCTGAATGGGTGAATTGCCCGTTCGGCGAGTTAAATGGCTCTTTTCGTACAACTCGCCCGTTCGGCGAGTTGTACTGCTCCGACCTGTGCATTCAACTTGGTTTGATCGTAAAACCTCAATGGAAACTCCGATTGAGACGAAACGAAAAGCTTTTTGGTCGGGATTCAAAGAATAACACAAAGGAGAGACAAAGTAATGCTTGTTTTCTCAAACTAACCTAGTGGGTGAGTTGCATGGCTTGCACTGTCCAACTCGCCTGTTGGGCTAGTTGGACTGGTCAAATTCGCTGAATGGGTGAATTGCACGGCTTGTACTGTCCAACTCGCCCGTTCAGCGAGTTGGACTACTAGATTTTGGATGGTATGCTGGTGCGGTCGTTTTGTAAATGTCTTCAATTTTTTTCTACGAAAGTTGTATCATAAAATGCTAACTCGTTTCACTTTCCGAACGATGTTCCATAAAACATTCTCGAATTTGATTTTACGAAAGCTGTTTCAGAAAGTGTTGTTGAGCTTTAATTTTATGTAAGTTATTCCGTGAAATGTCATGAGTTTAGTTTTACGAAAGCTGTTTCGTAATATGTTGTTGAGTTTAATTTTATGAAAGTCGTTATGTAAGCATGTTTTCGTGTTTAGCTGTACGAGAGCCGTTTTTCTGGAAAACTTACGTTTTAGCCTCTGAATCTTTGGTTGTGATGAGCTTAATTATCAGGAGTTGTCTTAATCGGAGATTTTTTTTGTTTCCGCAGGATTGATCCGAGGGGATTTCGAGTAGTTTTTCCGAAGTAAGTTTAAGTGACATTCATCGAGAATTAAATGAATATGTTGCGTAGAATCGAAGCTTGACTCTTTACGAAATCTTAGGTTCCAGAGAACGTTTTAGCAGTGAGGGATACGATCTCTCGTTTTGCTCAGTTTAGTTTTTGTCAGCCGTTTTAGGTTTCGAGTGATTCAATAGAGATCAACTTCGTTTCTTCGAAAATTGTTCAGAAGAAGTACGGCAGTGGGGGTTGTGCACCCGATTGTCTGTGCTTCCTATCTCTGTGAGAAATCTAGGGTTTCTCCGCAATTTCTGGGAGAGCAAGTTTTATTTTTCCGAAAGGTTTTTCGAAAGAGTTCTTTTGGTCAAACCCTTATGCGCTGAGAGTTTCCCAACTCGGTAATGAGATGAAATTTACGGGGTTTGATAGATTTTATCGTTACCCTTTATGTTTAGTGAGAGAAATCGCGAGCTTGATTCGGTGCCCCGCCTGTGGCGAAGATTCGCGACTAGGTTTTTGATTTTCTCAAGCACTGCGGCGTTTGTGTAAGCATTGGCAACGGGAGCAGCCACTGCTGGAGTTGTTTTACCAGAGTTGTTGCGAGCTGCTGTATTGTCTTTCGTATTTCCGAAGATTGTTTCGATCAAGCGTTTTGTGGCCATGAGTTAGAGTAATCCGAGATCCCCCTCCTTCTAGCGCCAAACTGTGGGAACCGAAATTCGAACTGTCGATTTCCGTTGAATTAGGAACACAGGGTAAACCCTAATTTCCTAGAGGTCCCATATATCTGCTAAACCACACGCCAATCAATCAGAATACGAAGTAAATATTGAAAACAAAGTAAGAAATGTCTTATTCCGAATTTGCGTATGAGCGTTTACAACAGGATAGGAGCATAGGCTATGAGAGCTGTCGGCGAGATCCCTAGTTCTAATAACCTAAGACTGCAAAACCCTAGATGAGTCGCAGCTCGAATAACAAAAGGGGAAAGTTGCCTAAATGCTCTAAGTTCTAAGCTATGTTTTCTCTGGGTGGAGATTTTCGTGTGTCCTCTGCATCATAACCCTTGAAGTCCTTATATACTCCTCTAGAGGCGGTTTGGTCTTTCCCCTTCTACCCTTGGTCGACTTTATCGCTTCGCGGAAATATTCTTTTCTTCCTCGATCTTCATTATTATCTTCAGAAACTTAACATTTATCCCTCGATTTTAACATTTAACCCTTCCTGCAAAATAAAAGATAAACGGTCACAAAGTTTGGGCTTGATTTCGGATAAAATCACGAGTGGGCCTTTAGCCGAGCTTTACACCTCGTCGGGCCATTTATTGTGTTAGGCGTTTCTACAATTTTATCGAAAGAGCATTGCTAAGACGACGTCATCCGAGAGTTAGGATCTTTCGAATGGGGCGTGTGACTCTAGGTGTTTAGTTAACCGTTATTGTCTCATACTATCGACCCGATCATGTTCTTTCGGTCAAGTTCCAATGTCAATCCTGATCGAGACGGAACTAAGATAAGTTCAATCAAGTATCAAAAGAGAGAGTTTAACGAGGACAAGGTGAAACTGGATTGATTTGATCCGACTTTCAAATCGAGCGAGTCAGATTGCTCGTGCCATCTAACTCGCCTATTTGGTGAGTTGGCCTTGTCCAACTTGCCATACGGGTGAGTTAGCCGTGTCGTCTACCAACTCGCCCGTACGGCAAGTTATCCTTGTCCAACTCGCCATACGGGCGAGTTGGTCGGTCCATGCTGACCAACTCGCATGTATGGCGAGTTGGTTGATTCGTGCTGACCAACTCGCCCGTATGGCGAGTTTGTCGATCATGTTCCTTTCTTTCGAGATTTGGCCCGGAGAGTTTCTTTTAAGTCAATTTTGAGACTGCATTCATATAGAAACACAATTTTTAGATGATGATTTCGAGAATACCGTTTTTGACCCCAACAAACGCATTCTCCCGGTAGGTTTCTCACGTTGATTCCTTCGTAACCGATTTTGACACCAACATATCTTTTGATGAAGCTTATTATACTCACAGATTGTGGATGTTTTTCAGGGAAACAAGGGAAACAGATGATGACATAGAAATCATGTTCAATCACCTCAGAGATAAGATGAAGCAAAAACATGTTTGAAAAGAAAAGTGATCCTGGGAAGTTTGTGGTTCCATGCTTCATCAAAGGAAAAAAATACCCAAACGCCCCTGCAACACTGTATCTTCTGTGAGCATTATGCCAAAGTCTTTGGAAAAGGAGCTGAACCTAAGAGTGGAACACTCCAACGATTCGTTCAGATTTGTAGACTGCTCAAGAGTGAACTCAGGAAGGATGGTAAAAGATGTTCCAGTGCAGATCAACAACACCCTAGTACCACTAGCCTTTCATGTGATGGACATCAGGATAGATTGGAACTCTTCGCTACTACTTGGAGAGATTCCATGGCTATTGTGGGAGCCATATTACACATAGTTAAACAGGTTGTATCTAGTATAGTCAACAAAGGCTATAGACGATAGATGTACATAGGGTTATATATGTCATTAACCTTTACCTAATCTCTATTGTAATCACTATATAAGTTGTACCTATGATTGTCAATAAAGGTATTCAGCCTCCATTCATACATGGTATCAGAGCCAATAACGATACCTTTAAATCTTTTTTAGCCGTCACCTCTATTCACTTTCTTCTTCCTTTCTCTTCTTCTTTCTGCTCTCTCCCCTCCTTCTCCAAAACTCGTGAATCATGTCTGAAAACACATCACCGGCTACCTCCAACGAGACTATTGTTGTCTCCAACACCCCAACCTTGCTGAACATCAATATGAGCAATGTCACAAAACTCACAGGATCTAACTTCCTCATGTGGAGCCGTCAGGTTCATTCACTTCTCGATGGCTATGATTTAGCAGGGTTCGTTGATGGATCCACTCAAATCCCATCCCCCACTCTCACGGCTGATGGTACTACTGTCACCAACAATGCCTATCTCCTTTGGAAACGACAAGATAAGTTGATCTACAGCGCCTTACTCGGCGCCATCTCTACCTCTGTTCAATCACTACTGGCGACAACGTTAACCTCCGCAGATATCTGGAATACCTTATCTGCTACCTATGCTAAGCCAAGTCGAGGACACATCCTTCAACTGCGACAACAACTCAAACAATGGACAAAGGGTACAAAGTCCATTGATGAATATCTTCAAGGCCTCACAAATCGATTTGATCAACTTGCGCTACTGGAGAAGCCACTTGATCACGAAGACAAGATCGAGTTTATCCTTGCTGGTCTTCCAGAGGAATACAAGACGATGGTGGAGCAGATTGAGGGCAGAGATGTTTCACCAACCCTCACTGAGATTCACGAGAAACTCATTCAACATGAGTTAAAGCTTGCAGCGAAGTCGGAACCAGCGAGCTCTCTTCCAGTGACAGCCAATGTCGCGCACTTCCGTGGTAATAATAGCCACCGTGGGCGTCACAACCACCGTGGCACCCATAATAACTGGAACAATCGTCCATCACTCTCCAACAACCAGCAGCACTCCCCGCGACCTTATTTGGGGAAATGCCAAATTTGTGGCGTTCATGGCCACAGTGCTCGACGTTGCTCTCAACTTCAACTTCTTCACAATGTTAACAACTCCGGTCAGCCCTCATATCCGCCATGGCAGCCTCGTGCTAACGTCGCCTCCACCCAAATGTACAACGCCAACAATTGGTTGCTTGATAGTGGAGCCACGCACCACCTTACATCCGACCTTAACAACCTTGGTCTACACCAGCCATACACGGGTGGTGAGGAGGTCACGATAGCTGATGGGTCTGGCCTGTCCATCTCCCACACGGGTTCTGCTTTATTACCTACTCCCACTCGTAATCTTGCTTTGAGAGATGTTTTATATGTGCCTAATATTCAAAAGAATCTTATTTCTGTTTACCGAATGTGTAACACTAATAAGGTCTCTGTTGAATTCTTTCCTGCACATTTTCAGGTGAAGGATCTCAGCACGGGGGTCCAGTTGCTCCAAGGTCGAACTAGAAATGAGTTGTATGAGTGGCCGGTTGATACTCCATCTGCTTTATCTCTCTCGGCTGCTCCTATACCCAAGACAGATCTCTACTCTTGGAACTATCGTCTTGGTCACCCGTCTCTTCCAGTCTTAAAGTCACTTGTGTCGAAATTTTCTTTACCTGTTTTGCTTCCTTCTCAAACAAACTTGTCATGTTCGGATTGTTCTATTAATAAAAGCCATAAACAGCCTTTTTACTCCAATACCATTGTCTCCTCTCATCCCCTTGAATACCTATACACTGATGTCTGGACCTCCCCTATTCTTTCTATTGATGGCTATAAGTATTACTTAGTCATTGTTGACCTCTACACCCGATACACCTGGTTGTACCCTCTCAAACAAAAATCCCAGGTCCATGATACTTTTGTTACCTACAAAGCCCTCGTAGAGAATAAATTTCGACACAAGATTGGCACGCTTTACTCGGATAATGGTGGTGAATTTGTTGCACTGCGACAGTTTCTTGCGACTAATGGAATCACACACTTCACCACGCCACCTCATACTCCCGAACACAATGGGATTTCTGAGAGAAAGCATCGTCATATAGTGGAGACTGGTCTTACACTTCTTGGGAAAGCCTCAATGCCGAAAACTTATTGGAGCTATGCCTTTGCTACTGCTGTGTATTTGATAAACCGCTTGACCACACCAGTGTTGGGGAATGACTCTCCCTATGCGAAGCTCTTTGGACAACCACCTAACTATCTAAAGCTGCGGGTTTTTGGCTGTCAATGTTTCCCGTGGCTTAGGCCATATGCTCAACATAAGCTGGATGATCGATCAGCTTCTTGTGTCTTCATTGGCTACTCTTTGAGTCAAAGCGCCTATCTCTGTTTACATCGCGACACTGGTCGCATATATACATCACGGCATGTCAAGTTCAATGAAGCAAACTTTCCATTTGCGCCGGTACCTGCAGTTGTATCTCCGGAACCAATGTCTCCCTCATCGCCTGCGTTTGCACCTGTTACACTGGTTCCTCTCCGGCCACTCATCTCAACTCCTCCAACCTCGCCCCCGTGCTTTGGTTCTCACCCTCACACACCAGCGACGTCTCCTGTGCACACTCCGTCGTCACTGCCTTCGTCCCCGCTTCAGCCGCAACCACCTACCATTCCCAACTCCCCTCCATCACCTGCACCCTCTCTAATACCACCAACCACATCATCATCCTCACCCTCAACGACCTCTACCTCCCCTGTTCCTTCCCCATTACCATCATCTGAACCAGCCCATATAATACCTCCACCGGCGAATCAACACCCCATGAGAACTCGATCAAAGAACAACATCATCAAACCCAAAACAAAACTTTCCCTCACAGTCACCACAACTAAGCTTAAACCCTATTTACCCAAAACAGTGGCTGAAGCACTTCGGGACCCTAACTGGCGGCAGGCAATGTGTGATGAAATCAATGCTCAGCTTCGCCATGGAACATCTGAGTTGGTTCCTCCTGAAGCTACTCAGAACATCATTGGTTGTAAGTGGGTCTTCACTTTAAAATATTTGCCTAATGGTGAGCTTGACAGGTACAAAGCTCGCTTGGTTGCAAAGGGGTTTAACCAGCAGCATGGACTTGACTACACTGAAACATTTAGCCCAGTTATCAAGTCTACAACAGTTCGCACTGTTCTGGAAATTGCTGTTCGGAAAGGCTGGAATCTCCGACAGTTAGATGTTAACAATGCATTCTTACAAGGTTCCTTGGCAGAGGAGGTCTACGTCACTCAACCTCCTGGGTTCGTCGATAAAGACCGCCCCCACTATGTTTGTCGATTGAGGAAAGCATTGTATGGCCTTAAACAGGCCCCTCGCGCCTGGTATATGGAACTCAGATCGTATCTTCTCACTCTTGGGTTCAAAAACTCCACGGCTGATACATCCCTGTTTACTTATTGTGATGGCACAGACACCATCTACGTCCTTGTGTATGTCGACGACATGCTTATCACTGGGAGTAACAGTGTTCTCATCAACACGTTTGTCACTACTCTTGCATCACGGTTCTCTCTTAAGGATCTTGGTGAATTGCGGTATTTTCTCGGCATTGAAGCTACACGGACATCTAAAGGTCTCCATCTAATGCAGAGGAAGTATGTTATTGATCTCTTAACTCGGACGAAGATGCTGGATGCACGACCAGTCACTACTCCTATGGCCCCGACACCGAAACTCTCTCTCACTTCCGGCTCTCCATTGGCAAACCCGACTGAATATAGGGCAGTTGTTGGAAGCTTACAGTATTTGTCTTTCACACGTCCTGATATTGCATATCCCGTCAATCGGCTTTCTCAGTTCATGCATCACCCCACCGATCTTCATTGGCAAGCTGTTAAGCGAATTCTGCGCTATCTTGCTGGAACTCCCGCACACGGCATCCTCATTCGTCCACAGACTCCTCTGACCCTTCATGCTTATACTGATGCTGACTGGGCTGGTGATCTTGATGACTACTGCTCCACTAACGCCTATGTGGTTTACCTGGGTGCGAATCCGATATCCTGGAGCTCTAAGAAACAGAAAAGTGTTGCACGTTCCTCTACGGAGGCAGAGTATCGGGCGGTTGCAAACACTGCCTCGGAGCTTCGATGGGTATGTTCTCTCTTGTCTGATCTTGGTGTCTCCCTACCTACTATACCAGTGATTTACTGTGATAATGTCGGGGCTACGTATCTGGCTGCCAACCCGATTTTTCACTCTCGGATGAAGCACATAGCGCTCGACTACCACTTTGTTCGCGATAATGTTCAGTCCGGTGCTCTGCGAGTCTCACACATTTCAACAAAGGACCAGCTTGCGGATGGTCTTACCAAACCAGTGCCTCGACCGCGCTTCATTGAGTTGTTCAACAAGATTGGAGTCACTATAGTCCCTCCATCTTGAGGGGGCATATAGACGATAGATGTACATAGGGTTATATATGTCATTAACCTTTACCTAATCTCTATTTTAATCACTATATAAGTTGTACCTATGATTGTCAATAAAGGCATTCAGCCTCCATTCATACACCTACCACATCCACAAAGACCACAAAGAAGTCCTCCTACCCAACCCGCGAATCCTCATGGTGCGCAGCACATAGAGCATTGCTTTTGAGCTCCCTTCAGACGTGTTGTTTGGGGCACATGGGCCACTGGAACCCGTTCCAAACCGTAGGAGACCGGCAAGAGGATCAGCTGCTGGTCCATCCTCATCTCCTCCTGCTGCCAGAAGCACTACAGCACCAGCCCGTGCATCCTCTTCACGTGAAACACCTGAGATTCAGGAAGAGGAGGACATACCTTATGATCCTTCTCACTACCACTTCACACCCCATACTGGAGCTCTTCAGAAGGGCCCTCTGCGCGATGCCCACGAGTACATTGGGGAAACTTGAGGGGTGGAACAGGATGCAAGATAGGACCATCAAAAAGCTGTCTGCCAAGTACAAGGCACTCAAGAGGACAGTTAAGAAGAACGCTGCATCCTCAGCACGGTTCATGAAGAAAGTCACCGACGTGCTGGTTAGAGCTGGAGTAGGAGGGTGTAAAGCTGAAGACTTCATCATTGCTGAGACGTCCTCCCCACGACCTCGCAGGCACTCTCGCCATGGTAAGGAGCCAATAGAGACCAACACTTCTGATGAAGAAGAGGAAAGTTACCAGGCAGAAGAAGGTGACGGTGGCGACGAGGACACTGCCTCCGACTCATTTTGAGGTATCTCCACACCTACCTTTGTAAATACGCATTGTTTTATTGGTCTCATTTTGTTTTGTTTTTCTGTCGTTATCTCCTTCTCTCTTGACTACACAGACACTGTGTTGTTCGAATTTGGGGGAGGTGCCATGTCTAATCATCTAGTTTCTTATGTTTCATTGCATTGTATCATTCAAAAAAAAAAAAAATCATTTAGTTTGCATATTTTCATTTTTAGGATTGAGTCTAGAGCATATAGATTGCATGCATTCTGCATAGGGAGCAAGGATGTTATTACCTCATAAAGAACACATGTCTAGAATTCAACATCACACCCTAGTTAAACATAGCAAGTAGCTTAAGCACTTCTCGAAAGGACTTGTAAGCTTCGAGCCTTGAAAACTCTTTTCGAAACTAGTTGTTTGCTGTGACTGACATTGTTCTTGAAACCAACTCCAAAACGAATTAGAGTCTAACGAACTTAATCTACTCTGCTTATGGACTATTGTATGCTTAGTCATGGATCTCATGCACGTTTGGGTTGATCTCCATCTGTTATACCACTCTTGAAAACCCAAATGTCATCTCCCTACCCTTAAACCCTTGCCATTCTTTGAGACCACAGTTGAATTTGCTTGAGTGAGGCCTTTTATTGATAGCTTGTCATGTGCAAAATCTTGAGAGTATTAGGAGCGACATTGGCTTGTTTTCATCTTGGACTAGCTATAGGACCTCTTTTGAGCTAGCATTTAGGAATGGAAAGTGTGTTGGTGTTTATAAGCTTTGCTTTTGGGGTTTGAGGTGTGAGATAGTGAAAAGAATGAGCTGAAATAGAAAAGTGAAAGGAAGATAACCACTAGGGATCAAAGAAAAAAAAAAAAAAAAAAAAGATACAATAAAAGGTTGAAAAAAAAAAGATATCCCTAGTTGGTTAAAGTAAAAGAAAAAGAGAGAGTTCATTTGGTGAGTGAGAAAAATGAGAGTTTGAAAGTGTTTGGAAAGGAGTAGAATGATGAAAACAAACCATTGTATGCATGAATTGCTCCTTTTCTTAGATAAATTTTGCATAATGTTCAAGCCTCCTTTTCCTGAGTGAAAGTCACCAAAGAAATCGAACCTCACTTCTGTTATAAATAAACCATTTTCACTTACCAAGCCAAGAGATCGAGATCGAGATCAAATTTCCATTTGCAGGGATCCACTTTATTTGTCTGTCAATGAACGTGAGAGTTGGTGTAAAGACCTGTTGGTTGATAAGCATTGCACCTAATGTAGAGGTATGAGAGTTCCTTTAGGCCTTGAGAAGATAGAGTATACTAAGAGAACATGCTCATGCTACGTGCTATGTCTACCTAGGATGTGATGTTGAAAGCTAGAAAGTGTACCTTTTGGTTCTGAGCTCCCATTTTTCAAACCTCTCTTTCTTTCTTGTTTTCGAAAGTCCACTTGAGGACAAGTAAAGGACAAGTTCGGGGGAGTTTGATATCCTACATATTTGCATGATTTGATCATCTCTTTTGATGCATTTTAAGCATATAGGATAGCATCTAGGCATATTTAGGTTGCATTCCATTACATTTGTCTATGTCAGGTGTTGGAGATGCTTATTGGTGACTTTTGGAGGCAATTGAGGCAAATAAGTGGAGTTTGGAGCAAAAAGGGGTCGTAGCGAACCAGGCATAGCGACCAGCCTTAGTCGCTACAGACTCACAGGGAGTTGCGGATGCCATTGCGACCAGGCGTAGCGACCAGCCTTGGTCGCTACAGCCCCACAGGGAGTTGCGGATGCCATAGCGACCAGGCGTAGCGACCAGCCTTGGTCGCTACAGCCCCACACGGAGTTGCGGATGCCATAGCGACCAGGCGTAGCGACCAGCCCTGGTCGCTACAGACCCACAAAGGAAACCCGGGGACCCATAGCGACCAGGCATAGCGACCAGCCCTGGTCGCTACAGTCGAGAATGCTGGACTTGTTGCGGGTCAAACGAGGCTTGTTGGGTTGACCCGATTTGTTTTCAAACAGATATAAATACCCTAAAAACCTAGTTTTTATTATTCTGGTTTTTATTTTGGAGACTAGACTACTCTTGGTGAAAAAGATTTTGGATCTTGAATCCTTTTTATCTTATATTGATTTATCATTCCATTCTTGTTCATTGGCAATGATTTACTCTTATTCATCATCCTGTTTTTGAGTTCATCATGCCTGTTAGTGAGTAGTCATTTGTAGGATCCATGGGTTAGGGTGATCTAGGGTGATTAGGTAATAGGTTAGAAGGTTAATGCTTGACTGTTCATGTTCTATGATTATTGCTAGTTTTTAATGCTAGGTTAGACTTGATCAATTTAATCTAGATCAATAGGCAATTTGTACCCGAAAGGTGTTCGACGAAATGTCTGAACCAAGTGATAACTCTCTTTACTGGCTTAACCAATGATAATTGATGTTAAGAAAGTTTAGATAGTCAATAGACCAGGTTTTAATGATTGCTTGATTTAATTAGACCAAAGACATTTGATGTCTAGTGATTGAAAGCAAATGAACTTCTATCTTGACAAAGAATTAGTTTAAAGATAAAGTCTAGACTAGTAGAACTAAGTTGTTTATAGCGTTAACCGTTTATCTTAAGTCCGAATCACCCAAAGTCAAAGCCCTTGCCCATGGGTTCTCGTTTCTCCCATTCGTTTATAATCCTAGTTTCGTATTTGTGTTATTTGGTTACTTTACCCCATATCGAATTGGTTGCACTTAGATTAAGTTTATACTTGTATTCTCATTGCATCATGTTCACTTAGGATTGGATTGACACTCATCTATACTACTTTGATTAGGATAGAGTAAAATCCTTTATCA
>CAJHQQ010004923.1:0-22358 GCA_905132885.1 Moricandia moricandioides | reverse complement strand
AATCTAGCATTAGAAACTAGCAATAATCATAGAACTTGAATAATCAAACATTTAACCTTCTAACCTATTACCTAATCACCCTAGATCACCCTAACCCATGGATCCTACAGATGACTACTCACTAGCAAAGATGATGAACTCAAAAACAAAAGATGAATCAGAGTAAATCATTTCCAATGAACAAGAATAAATAATGAATCAAAATAAGATTAATAAAAAGGATTCAAGATTCAAATTCTTCTTCACCAAGAGTAGTCTAGTCTCAAATAACAACCAGAATAATCTAAAAAACTTGGTTTAAAGAGTATTTATATATGTTTGAAAACAAATCGGGTCAACCCAACAAGCCTGGTTTGACCCGCAGAAATTTCAGCCTCAACGACTGTAGCGACCAGGGCTGGTCGCTATGGTCCCCGGGTTTCTTTTGTGGGTCTGTAGCGACCAAGGCTGGTCGCTACGCCTGGTCACTATGGCATCCGCAACTCCTTGTGGTTCTGTAGCGACCAGGGCTGGTCGCTATGCCTGGTCGCTATGGTTCCCGGATTCATCTTGTGGGTCTGTAGCGACCAAGGCTGGTCGCTACGTCTGGTCGCTACACCCCCTTTTGCTCCAAACTCCACTTCTTTGGCCTCCATTGCCTCCAAACTCATCAATGAACATCTCCCATCCCTGACATAGATAAATGTAATGGAATGCAACCTAAATATGCCTAAATTATATCCTATATGCCTGAAATGCACTTAAAGAGATGACCAAAACTATGCAAATATGACCGATATCAGCAGTCCGGGTCGCCATATGGCGACCAGACCTCGAGCAGTCCGGGTTGCCATATGGTGACCTGATCTCAACCATTCTGGGTCGCCATATGGCGACCAGACCTCGAGCAGTCCCGGTCTCCATATGGCAACCTGATTTTCTAAGTCCGGTTCGCCATATGGCGACCTGACTTCTCTAAGTCAGGTTTGCCATATGGCGACCTGACCTCTCTGAGTCAGGGTCGCCATATGGCGACCTGACCTCTCTGAGTCAGGGTCGCCATATGGCGACCTCTGCTCTCCAAGTATGGGTCGACATATGGCTATATGTGTCAATCCTTTTTATTTCTCTTCGAGTCGCGATCAATTTGTTTTTCTTTTCGTCTCAATCAGAGTTACGGTCGAGATTTTACGATTAAAACAAGTTAGAGTCACCAAAAAAACCCCGGGTTGCCAAATACAGCTCCCAGGTCGCCATATGGCGAGTGATACCATACCCTTTGGCTTACCTCTTGAATATAGATCAAAATTCTCTTCGTTTTGTCTCAATCAGAGTTACCGTTGGAACTTTACGATAAAAACCCCGAAGACTCATTTTCTCGGATGAAGTTCATGGTTGTCGTATAAACGAAAATGGTTAGCTCAACATCACAATTGTCTAAACTATATGAGAATTTTGAACTTCATATCTAAAGCGAAGTCTTATCATTAAACGTTCTTTCAAAGAAATCGTAAAAACTTTTAAGTTAAAATACGGCTCAAAGAGGCCTAGAACGTGGCTATATACCCACTTGCGATTTCATACAAAATTGAGCCCAGAAATGTTATGACGGTGTATCTTTACTCGAAGAAGAAGATAAATCTCGCGAAATCGGAAGATAAATGTCAAGTTTCCAAGATAATTATGAAGATCGAGATAAAAGGGAATATTTATGCGAAGCGATAAACTCGACTTAGGGGCAAAAAAGGAAAAGGGAACCGACCCAGAAGGCATATATAAGGGGAGCTGAAGCTAAGGGCAAATGATCCGAAGATGGAGACCTATAGAAGCTCTGTTAGCTTATTAGAACTTAGAGCTTAGGTGGCTAGAGGGACGGAGTTATACATAGACGTTTCTCCATCTTTGTTCGACAATTCTGATTTCCTTAGACTCTACGACTCATTGCACTTAGAAACCCTAAGATTTATTCTCGACAAGCTAGGTACTATGACTGGCACTCGATTACCAAACGAACTTGCTCCGGCAATTCGATCTCTCGGTCCACTCATTTAATTGAACTACGTCCGACCTGATCCTCGAAGGGGTATGTAGGCAGACTTTCTTAAGGTACAGTCCCAAATCCTTCAAACCTTTTTTGCCTTTTCTGTCTATTTTTAAGCGAGTTGCAGCCACATAGGTTTCTCTCGACATAGGTGGTAGAGCTAGCAAACTTAGTCTCATTTTTCTGCTTGTGTTATACGAATTCCTTGTGATCTTGTTTCCAGACAAGCTTCACGTACGCTTTTGTCTCTCGATCGCTCGTATGCAAATTCGAAATAAAGATCTATTGTTTTCTAAATTCATTTTGTTATATTTTCATGTTTTCCAAGTTTACTCGATTACTTGTCGTTGGCTCTCGTAGAGAATCCGGGACCTCAGGGAAAGTTAGGTTTTCTTGACTTCCCTTAATTTACGGAAATCGACGGTTTGAATTTTGGTTCCCACAATGAAAAAGATGTATCAAGATATGGTAAGAAGAATAAACAAAATTATGGCTAACGAAATTTTCTATCTCCCTTTTTTTAACTTAAAAGAAAGGATAAAATAAAAAATACTAAAACTCTTTTTGGTTTTTTTCTTAAGTGGTCGAAATAAAACGAAATAAAAGGGAAAAGAAAGTTGCAAGAAAATTTTTTTGGAATGAGATAAGTTTGGTCAACCAGAAAAAGTAAATAATTTTGAAAACTCGGCTAGAAAGGAAACTAGGTTATGCACTTAATTCAAACATTTTTTATGATTTTTTTGAATGAAAATAGATCTAACAAACCTTAATCTCGATAGGAATGAAGAACAAAACTTTTTTATGATTTTTATATTTTTACAGAAATGAAACAAATAAATGCAATAAGAAACAAAACGATTTATTTTTATGGGTTTTATAGTTTTATGACAAGAAACAAAATAAAATAAATGAAATAGAAACAAATATGACTTTTTATGGGTTTTAAGTTTATGCAAAAGAGAAACTAGATGAACAAAGGATTTTAATGGATTTTTGATTTAGGAATGCAAAACAAACTAGTGCAACTAAAAGGAGATAGGATAGATGCAACCTGATGCTGAATGAACTTCAGCTCTAATACCAGTATTATGTAAGCCTAAGCTATCAAAGGCTCACAAGTTCCTTGGATCAAATAGATGGTCGATTCAACAAGAAGGGTGGTTCTTCTAATCGATCTAATTGACTATAAAACTGGCTGGATGGAAGAGTTGATGATGATACAGAATAGAAAGGTTTGATGACTGATTCCACAATAAACCATGAAGAATAACACTTGAGTCCACAAGTATACTAACTCGCCAATCAAAGAGTCTAGTGAATCCACAAAAGACTGAATAATCAAAATCACACAAAGACACAAAGACTTTGGAGAAAAGAAACTGAAAAGTTTATTTGTTTCTTGGGTAAAAGATTTGTACCCTACAATGAGAGAAATAATGAGCTTATATAATGCTGAGTACAATGATCTGAAAAGTTAAGAAAAACAGAGACATGCTGAATTTAAGAAAAACTAGCTGTTAAGCTTTAGGAAAGAATCTCAGCCAAAAGGGGAAATATGTTGAGCTGGTTGTATCTGGAAAACTTTGGGAAGATCCTAGGGTCCTTTGTGAGCTTTTGATTTGTGGAACAAATTGCCAAATGATTTGCAAGACTGAAGGAATAGAGCCGTTGCGATTTAAAGAAAATCAGGTCCAAAAATGGCAATTTGAGATGGTGAAGAATCTGACTGATACAGTGAGGTTTAGTACATGGCAACAACTATAAAGTGGTATTATATGTAATTAAGGATTTCCTGGATTCCACATCTGAGTTTGAGTTGCACACTCCTTCAGTAAAGAATTGTTTTCCTTAAATCGAACCAGTTCAGAAGCAATGTAGGTAGCCTGACTTGTAAATGGTACCTAAACCATTACTTCTTTTTGGTATGAAACCAATTCGCCACGTGCTCTGGTTGAGTTTAAAATCTATAGCAAGTGGTTTCACGGTCAAAGTCCTCATGGTTCCAAAGATATCCTTCTTTGAATGAACATGTGTCGCTGCTGGCTCCAATGTAGCTTTTATGGTTAATCTCATGAGTTGGTGGTCCAGTTACTGACTTGAGGTACTCATCAATCGATTAACCGGAGTCAAAATACTTCGCAAAAGCACTTTTGGCCACGAGGTCGGAACAACACCCCAAACCCGCAAACATTTCAACGAGAGACGCGGTACACAGAAGAATGATTTCCAAAAAGAAAAACAATCTCAAACAATTACACAAACAGCACGAAATATTTTCCGATCACAAGGATAAAAAACTCATTTGATTTATAAGGAAAAATATCCCCCTACATTTTTAAAATATAAAATCGCTTTTACTCGAAGGAAAAAAACATATTTTCGGAAAAAAACTGAGACGTCACGGATTTTCAAAAATATACTTCTGAACTTCAACAAATCCCTAGAACAGTCGCCACAAGACTATAAATATATAATTAACTCAAGTTAAGACAAGTACTTACTCTTACATATCGTTCGTCAACTGGCCCCGATGGATAAAACAACCATTCTTAAAATGAACGCTCAGCCTCACCAGCTCCTCTCATAGAATTAGTTCTCATACATTTGACACAAGGATAAGCGCGCTATAGATATCTGAAATTTTGGTCAGTATCTTCTAGGGAATTGTCCCGTGATCTAGGATTTGTCTTCGGAGAGATGCTTGATTCCCGAGTAATGCAAGTCACATAAGCCGAGAATTTTTTGCAGACTTCAATATCAAGACAGAATCAGGAAGAAATTGCAACGACTCAAATAAGTCGGGATTGACCCCCGCATATTCAAAACTCGAAAGTGAACCTAGGTCTTACCCTACTTCATGTTTTCTCTAGAAGGCATAATCATTGATACGATATACAAAAATTTGTCTCTTCGTTAATACTTAGATGGTTATGAGTCTTTGCGAGCACTAACCCTCGAGTATCCTCATTCTCATGCAACTCCGAGTATTAGGATCTGCTAGGGAGAGATAAATGAGGAACGTACTCACACTCTCTCCCCCATGTTGACGCTTTATCCATGAAAAGAAAAGCTACGAAACGAAAATTCGTTGGAAAATACCGAAGGGTTAGTACATCATAAGTTCAAATACACATACTAAAATAAAACAGGGAACACACTCCCTTTAAATATACAACCCCACTACAAAGAACATGTATAGTTTCCTGAGTACAAGTTAGACACTTCATAGTCGCCACCACTGGGTGGAGCCGGATGCTGCTCTACCTCGCCCTCCTCCTGCGGGGGTCCAGGCACTATGTCTTTGGAGTCGGGAGAAAAAGGGGTCGGGATCAGACTTTCCCAATAATGTCCTCGATCGGAGGCAAAAAAAGGCTCTGCATAAGCATAGCATCTCTGATGAGTAGAAGCCATCGTTAGCTCCACATCATAGTTGAAAACCTCAAAGCACCGGCATCACCTCGCACGCATAGAAATCACCATAGTTCTTCCGAACGATCTTCATATCCTCCAAGTCAGCCGCAATATGTGATGAATGGCTTTGTCAGATTGAGGTCACCTCTTTCTTACTACGCCTAAAAGAGTGACGGAAGTTGGTGGCATGCATCTGCGCCAGGTAATCCTCGTTGGTGAAATGTGCATTCTTCTTAATCTCAGCCTCATTCGTCAAATGAGCAATCTCGTTATTGGTCTCCTCGGCCCTTAGACGGGACTGCTGAACTTCTGAGTGACTTTCTGCAAGGGTCTTAATCATCAAGTTAAGACCCTGTGAGAAAAGAAGAACAACATTTAGAAGGAAAATTTCTAAAAAGGAAAAAGAAACAAAACAAAAATTTACCCCCTTGGACATGTGGGAAGCTTTCACAAATCTCTCTGAGACGGTTTGGACATATGAATCAAATGAAGTTGCACTTAAGACAAGGGTCAAAGATATACCTATGGGAACACATAATGGATTAATGTGAGGTGTTGTTTTATGATTATGTCCTCCTATACCACAATACAACAACCAAGAACCGGCAACACCTCAATCATCAGTTTGGGCACATTTGACACAATAAGGATATGTTTTCTTTATAGGGATCATATCAATATAAAAAGTGTTCATTATTCCAAATTTCGACTTGATCCTGATATTTTACTATGAAGAACGACCTCGACATTGAATCATCCCAAACGAAGTTCATATGAAGAAGTTATTCAACATTAAGATAGGGTGATTCTAGAATAGTTGGTTTGGATATATGAATCAAATGAAGTTGTGGTCAAGACAAGGTTCATGGGGATCCTTATGGGAACACATAATGGATTAAGTTGTGGCAATGTCCTCCTATACATAATATAACAACCAAGAACCGGGAACACCTCAATCACTATTCTAGGCACCTTTATAGGGACTATATCACTCTGAAAACTTGTAATTACGCCAAATTTTGACTTGATCCTGGCAGTTTGCTCAATGAAGATTTTTCTCAATGTTGAATCATCCCAAACAGATTCATCTGAAGAAGTTATTCAACTTTTAGTTAGGGTGATTCCAGTATAGCCAGTTTGGACATATGAATAATATGAAGTTGTGTTTTAACTAAGGGTCAAAGAGATCCGTATGGGAACAGATAATCGATCAATGTGATTTGTTTTTCATGATTATGTCCTCCTATATCACAATACACAACCAAGAACCGAAAACACCTCAATCACCATTGTGGCACACTTGACCCGATAAAGATATGTCTGCTTTATAGGCACCATATCACCTTATTCAGCTTTTAGGTAGGGTTATTTCAGAATAGCCGGTTTGGACATATGAATCAAATGAAGTTGTGCTTAAGGAAAGAGTCAAGGATACCCCCTATGCGATATAGATTAAGGTGAGGTGATATTTCATGATTCTGTTCTCTGATACCAGAATACAACAATCAAGAACTGGCAAAATCTAATCTCCATTCTACACACATTTAACCCGATAAGGATATGTCTGCTTCATAGAGAAAATATCACTATAAAAAGTTGTAATTATGCCAAATTTATACTTTATTCTAGTATTTTACTCAATGAATACTGACCTTGACATTGAATCATCCCAAACAGAGTTAAGATGAAGAAGTTATTCTACTTTTTGCTAGGGTTATTCCATATATCGGTTTGGACATATGAAGGAAATGAAGTTTTGGTTAAGGCAAGGGTCAAGGGGATCCTTATGGGAACAGATAATGGATTAAGTTGTGGTTTTGTTTCATGATTATTTACTCCTACACCATAATAAACCAACCAAGAAGCAGGAACACCTCAATCATTATTTTAGGCACATTTGACCTGACAAGGAAATGTCTATTTTATAGGGACCACCTCACTTTAAAAACTTGTCATTATGCCAAATTGAGACTTCATCCTGGTATTTTACTAAATGAAGATTGTGCCCGATGTTGAATCATCCAAAACAGAGTTCATATGAAGATGTTATTCACCTTTTAGTTAGGGTGATCCTAGTATAGCTAGTTTAGATATATGAATAATATGAAGTTGTGGTTAAACTAGGGGTCAAGGAGATCCCTATGAGAAAACATAATCGATGAATATGAGGTGTTGTGTCATTAGTATGTCCTCCTATACCACAAAACACAATCACGACCAAGCAACATTTCAATCATCATTCTGGTACATTTGTCCTGATAAGAATATTTCATCTTTATAGGGACTATATCTGTGACACCCCTGATCTGGTATAAGTACAAGTTGACTCGACCAGCCATACAACAATCAAACAAGAACATGCACAGCCAATCACTAGTAACTTAAACCAAACTGAGAGGCCACAATGTGTACCTCAATGATTAACCCAAAGTTCCCGGAATAGATCCAGGTACCTTAAGCCAATCGCCTAGGTACACATATCCTATTAGGTACAACCCGAGGCTTTTCAACCCGACTGAGTAATACCAAATAGTTAGTTCGTCCGGACAAGGACTAATATCATTGGAACTCGTACTTAAAGAAACATTCTTTAATACATTATATAATATTCTTTCAAAAGCATCTTACAAAATATTAATGATTAACCTCGAGGTCTTCGGTCAACAAAATTTATACATAGGATATATCAAAACTACTTTGCAAGGATGATAAAACTACCGCTGGCTAATGCTGTTCCTTCCCGTCCTAGAGTAAAGGTCTCCCGCCTACTGGTTACCTGCATCACAAATGACTCATGATGAGTAACTAGTTTACTCAGTGAGTCTAATCCCGCACCCCCAACACATATTAATAATATCCCGAGCAGTCGACACCATTTGAATGCAGAGGAAATATATTCCTTAATTATTGTATATATATAAGGCCTATTATTCCTTCGATGTAAATCATATCTTAAAAATCACCTCCATGTTACCCGCCATTCACTCATATATATATATATATATGCTAAACCCGGAAAACCACCTAACCGAGCCTAGCGGGAAAATAAATATAACCATCGTCTCCATCATATATTCCAAGATCGAACATCTAATGATGCATGCAGTTACACAGTCTCCAGGGTGCAACCCCATCATCGTGTCTTCGTGACCTTGTTCCATATTGCAGGACCAATTCACGGTAATGCGGAAACTTTAGGGAGAGTGAGTATACAATAAGACTTCACATGATTAATAATTTTATATTTATATATTAGTACTTGAGAACAAGTAAGGCTCAGGAAAAACCTCAAATAATAATTCATAATATTTCTTAAGTGTTTATAATAAGTAAACACTTCAGAGTTATATAGTTCAAGATACTTACTTATCTATCAACCATAATCATTTATTTTACGTAAGCAACACTAATTCATAACTTATCAGTCATCTATCTAGACTCACCTTTGATTATATGAGAGTGGCTAAAGAAGACTAGACTCGAGCTCAAGCTAAATGTTCTCCAATTGCTGATCACTCCCAAAACAGAATGAGGACAAGGCATGTTTCGGCTGGTCCTGCCACTGACCTCGACCATCTGAACCAATAGCAGACTGGTTGGAGCGAAGGTTAATCAATCTGGTTCAAGAAGAAACTCAACTCAGCCCATATAGTTTGGTATAGAAAAGTTTAGTTCAGACCACGATCAGTTGGGTTAAGCTTAGCTAAGATTAGTTTGGTTCAACGATAAATACTTTCAGCTAAGTTGTTTAGATGCTAGGTGACTATGAACTTAACTAATATCAATCCACATAGAACTTAAGAAATTAATCAATACAGGAAGCTTAATAAATCAGGCCACTGGTTCCAAACAAAACGTCTCTGAACTTGTAGCTAAGGCTTACCGATTACTCAAGCTTTAAGATGAACTTGGTTGATATAAACTTTCAAGCTTAACACACGTCTAACCTGATTAGGTAAAGATATCTATGGTTGGATCAGGATCGGAAACAGAACAACTCTTTAGGGTCGCTTTACATGGACTGAATCTTAATTAAAACTGATCTCATCAAACCCATAAACTCTTACCGATTCAAATCAACAACTTTCTGAACTTAGCTGGTACACCACTTACAGTTTGAGCCACGCCTAACCTGATCATTACCATATAAATCTAAGAACAGATTCATTCAGAAAAAATCTCAAGTGTAGCTAAACCAACAGAACTGCTTACAGAAAACTGATCCACACACATCTTACCGATAAAAATCAAAGGCTGAAGAACATGGTGATTCTCAACTTCAGGATGCCAAAACTTCACCTCTTAAAAACACCAAAACTCACTCGTTAAAGTCTGAAAAGGGTGAGAAAGGGTAATCCAAGCTCACTTCTCTTCTCTGAATTTCTCTGATTTTTTTCATGAATTTTTCCTCACAGATTTTTCTCTCTTGCTTTCTCTCTGATTTTTTCTGTTTTGTTTCTGAGATGAATGAGCTCGACCAGAAAGAGTTCAAGGTAATAAATTACATGGAAAACAGCAGGAGAAGACTCAGAAAGAAAGGACAAAAGTTTCAGTTCAGGAGAAGACATGTGGTGAGATGAATCACACTTTTCCTCCCATGATGTAAAGTTCTTTCCTTCCCATGAAGAAACTCCATCAGCTTGTGAATCTCACATGACTTTTAATGTAGCAAGAAGGCAGGAAGGTGCAAGTCACATGTCAAGTTCAGGAAGGAAGCAAGCAGTCTAGAAGGTGCAAGGCATGTGACAATTCAAGAATAATTTTATGAGTTTTGTCGATATTTTTTGGACAGTTTTGAACTAAATATTTCTCATCCTTCGAATCTCACCCTTATTCGACTATGCGCGTCCAGCTTAATAAACTCAACTAAATAGTTAACACTCTACCAGAAATCTCAATGGGAGGCTTTTCGACCACACGACAGTCCCGTCAAGACATTAATTCACCGGGTTGATTTTAATTTTAAATCTGAACGTCCAATCTCCAAACTGATCTTACTAAATTTCTCGACCAAAATTATATCTTCTCATGAGGGTTATTACATTATTCCCCCCTCAAAAGAATTTGTCCCCCAATTCTCAAAACATAGCTTTACACACTTTACTGGACAATGGAGTCTCTGAACTTATACTCATCTGCTTGCGTCAAAACAACTGATGGTTGGTCCCCAAATATTCAAACTTAAAATTATTCAGATTCTCCAATCTTTTGATCGGGTGCTCACCTATCCGCAAAGGATCTTTAGGATAGGCTAAATTGAGTTGCCAGTTTTCGGGTTTCAGTAGTACTATTGAATCCGATATAAGCTTACGCAACCTTGCATCACAGATTTTCAATGATATGTCTGAAAAAAGCTCTAGTCAATAGATAACCTTTCCAACTCTGATAAACTCACTACTCGGAACAGATCAATATAACATATCGCCGATTTCCCCAACTCTTACAAACATTCCTTTCTTTTCTGAGCAAACACCTTAAAGAAGAAATAAATGCTTTACTGCAAAACAACTCTCTTCACTGCGGTTTACATACTTCTTTTGATAGCCTTGAGTCTCTTAATACCACCACTTCTGAAACTTTTCGATTTTCCTCTCTCTCATATTGACAACATGGAAATGTGGGATATTAGGTGATGTGCAATACGTGAAAGTAACATCTCGGGCCTGGTAATGTCAACTTGATTAACCATGCAACAATCAAACAAGAACATGCACGATCAATCACGCTAACATGATCCAAACCAAGGGTGCTACTCTCAATTACACACACTCACCCATTCCCAAAATAAATTCCCTTAAGCTTCTATACACCTCTAATCTATCTGAGACCCTCTTCATAATTATCTGAACAACTCAATCTCTCTTATGCTTCCCTTTGCCAAGTCTGGTTCCATTTCTTTCTTATTTCTTTATTCTGTCTAGCAACTAAGGATCCAATAAGTCTGTCTATTCAAGCTTTATTCACCAATTGAGTACTCTTGTACGCCGACTCCAGACTTCCTGTATTGATACATCTTCTGATATCTTAACAACCTTGGCATTTCCTTTTGGCTTATGGTCATACCTCTTCTTCCATTCATCAATCTCCCTCAGGGTTCACTTAACATCCCTTTTTTAATTATCATGCTTAATGTCAGGTAGGACTTGGGTTCCTTCTCCCACGTAAACTCTTACTGAATTTGTACATGGCAACGTTCTCATACTGTTCTATGAAATTCTCTTCATTAAATTCCTTACATGTTTTCCTTAAGTTCTCATTCTTCAGCTGAGTTCCTCAGATATAAACAAGTAAGCCATCTTGAGTACTACTTGCAATCTTGAAGACTCTTCACTCTCTCCTTATAACCGAAGCCAAATTCTTCTTCATGATTCTTGAGATCTTTCTCAATATCGACACAGAATTTCTTCTCCTCTACGCATAAACAACTGCATTTGCTTTTCGTAGGCTTCTTTGATCATTGAATACTTGCATCCTTTCTCCATACTGAAATGGTTGCGAAATTTGATCTGCAACAAAACTACAGCCAACTCCAGCTGGTGCATCCGATAATTTACCTTATCGTTATTTATCTCTTTTGATGCATACACGATTACCCTATCGTCTTTCATCAGCATTCACCTACGCCAACACAAGATACGTCCATGCAATAGTATATGGCTGGTTAGGCTCATGCAAATCTAAGATATGTGTAGATGTAGAGACTTCCTCTAATTGATTGCTTATTTCATCAATACTTTTACTCCATTCCAAGGTAACACCATTCTCAGTCGATCAGCTCAGAAGTTGATACGGTTTCTAACTCTTGAACAACCTTCTGATGGTAACTGGTCAATCCAAAGAACTTTGAATCTCAATAACAGAGATTGGACACAACCATTCTGCAATAGTAGCGCTCTTTTCTAAATCTGCATAAACTCTTGTTTTCTAACACTCACTGTCTTAAGAATCTAACTTCAAATTACCAGCTTCAACATTTACTTAATCTTGAAGCGTCCATCGAACTTCCTTGAAATAAAACGGCACCTTGCGACCGATCTTAACCACTCTTCAATTCTAGAACTTGATACTTAACCCTGATGGTCACATCCTTGAATTAACTATAGTCAAACATAACCGCAAACTCTAGTTCTTCTTCTTTACCACTGACATGGGTACACTCCATGGCAAAGAACGAAATCGAAAGAAATCTTTCTCCAAATAAATCTTCTACCTTCTACTTTGCTCGATTAGAACCACTTGCGCAGATATCTAGACTATTGCAGAGAATCCAAGTTTAGGATGATTACTTAATAGGTTACTCCTAGATGTTAACAATCCTTCTAGCTCCTTAAACATATCTTCAAATTATCTGATTACTAGACTTTTCTATATACTCCTCTTCTTTTTATCTTCAACGTTCACAATGCTCAAGATTATAGAATACGCCTCTTCACATTTTCTCAAAAGGTTTTTAACTTTCCTAGACTGGTACAAGCAATACGCCAACACTGGTAGAATACCACTGTAGGCCAACGGGACTGGTCTTCTTCCAAAGACTTCTTTCCTCAACAACATCCTAATTGAGCTCGGTAACTAGATAGCCAATCTCACTCTAGATAGAAACAAACGCTCTAATGGAAGTACTAAGGAATGGGGATGGCATACGAAGGCATACCATACTTCTAAATGGCAGCCAGTACTTCCACGATTAAGAACGGTATACTTGAATTCACCAAAGTGAATCCCCCCTAAAACAATGACACTACCCGGGAACTACATTTATGTGTTGTTCCCGAATCGAACACAATACGGCGGAAAATTCCGTCCATAGAAAAGGTCTCACACTTCCATTTATTTATTCAATTATTCATAATTTTTTATTCTTTTTAAATTAAAACAACACACAATGGGATAAGAAGCAAACTTGTGATTGGACCTTTAAAGTGTTTTCACGGTCCAGGCAACTAAAAAGTGTAGGCTTTACCCAAATAGCCAGACACTTGATTAGAGACTAATTGTAAGGAATAGCGAACAAGTCCAACAACTGGTACCCTAGGTGTATAGGTAAAAGGGAATCGGGTAACTTCGTGGACAAGGGTAGAATTAAATCCTTACTCTTCAGAGGAACGACCAAAGTGTGAATGACGTAAACGACCCAGGATTTATTCACTTGAACAATCATGACCATCCTGTTCTCGGTAGCCACAACCATAACAACTCAGGGTCCTCGGTCTTGAAAGGATGAAACGTCCAACCAAAATAATCTCCATCGACGTTTTGATTCCTTACCTGAAAATGATCTTTGATCTGAATCTGATATCCTTTAGACGGTCTAAATGGCACGAAGAATCTTCCTTGGCAGTAACAGACTTCTTAACATACACATCATACTATACTGTCTCCTCTAAGCTCATAAGCACTACAATCTTTAATTACTCCAATTGTTTGGGATAAGTCCCCAAAGAACGTCCTTATGATCTTTGGCTCATCCTCCAAACAAAAGGGGTGAATCAGATTCACTAGACCTCAACAGTCTGGCGGAAACATCTCACTATGCTAACTTCATAAGTGGAATCTCCAATCGGTCTCATGCTTTGGGTAGAAACACTCCATCTGGAACTCTTAAGAGAAATTTGTCTAACTTGATCTGACCTCTCCGAAGTAACGTTTGAATCTCGACCAACAACTCATCGCCTTCATCTCGAGATAGCTTGCTATCAAATTCTTCTTGTAACTCTCTTAGCAACAGGCCACGTCCATATTCTGCTACAAGTGTTGCATTCAAGATCTACCTCACGCCAATGTCTACCTCAACAGTTTAGTCTTTCCTCGAATCTTGTAGTCCTAACTAATTCTGTGACAGCCCTCTTCTGTGGGACCCAGATGGCGCTGCAGCGCATCGACCCTAACCCCTCCCTTGTGATACAACCTGCCCGAATTCACCCATAGGCCTAGGCTCACAAATAGGTTATTGGTGAGCCGAGGCCTATGGGTGAATTTGGGCAGGTTGTATCACAGGGGAGGGGTTAGGGTCGATGTGCTGCAGCGCAAGCTGGGTCCCATAGGGGAGGGCCGTCACATAAAAGTCAACTTTTATTGTAACAGCCCTCCCCGTGGGACCCAGCTGGTGCTGCAGCGCATCGACCCTAACCCCTCCCTTGTGATACAACCTGCCTGAATTCTCCCATAGGCCTCGGCTCACAAATAGGTTATTGGTGAGGTTCGAACCCTGGACCTCACCCTTTAACAACTCTCCCACAGAGAAGTTGTCACCAATTGATCTGCAGCTCTATTGGTGATAGCTTCTCTGTGGGAGAGTTGTTAAAGGGTGAGGTCATGGGTTCGAACCTCACCAATAACTTATTTGTGAGCGGAGGCATATGGGAGAATTCGGGCAGGTTGTATCACAAGGGAGGGGTTAGGGTCTATGCGCTGCAGCGCCAGCTGGGTCCTACAGGGAGGGCTGTTACAAATTCTTTGCATCATAAGCTTCAAGATGTGTTGTTAGAAATGGAATGGGGCTGGTGTGTCCATCGTCTTCTATTACTGTTGAACCATCTCTGCCACAAAATGTAAGCTTGAAACAAATGCTGTATCAATTAGGCTTGTACGGCTCTGGCTCTGGTATGGCTCATCATAAACTGGATAGACTTGAGCAGCGGAAACAACAAGTGCATCTGAGTGTTCATAGGCCGTTGAATTGCTCTGGAACGGATCAAAATCAACGCCACCTTGACATTGACAACACACGAGTCCGGAGATGTAATAGATGTGTCGACTCTATCCCATAAGTCCCTCTGAAGGATCGGTATCCACACTAGAACTTGAAAGTAAGGTAGGAAAGCATGACGGTAGCTAATCCAAGCATGATCGTAACAGATCGAAGAATGTGGAAACAAACCCGAGCATGACAGTAACAATCTCGAGTATAACGTTAGAAAACTTATACGTGATGAGAGCTAACCCGAGCATAACGGGATTCAAAATTGGTAGATACACTCTAACCCGTCAAGCTTGTCTTGATGCATCTGATATGAAAAATAACGGTAAGGTAACTACCCATGACTATCTATTCTAAGATGAAGGAACCAGCCAGCATATCCTAGTTATCCTTGCGATTCATTCTGACACGAAAACATTTGAAACAAGTCCCATTAAAGCATCGTATAACCATGCTCTGATACCACCTTTGTGACACCCCCGATCTGGTCTAAGTACAAGTTTACTCAACCAGCCGTACAACAATCAAACAAGAACATGCATAGCCAATCACTAGTAACTTAAACCAAACTGAGAGGCCACAATGTGTACCTCAACGATTAACCCAAAGTTCCCGGAATAGATCCAGGTACCTTAGGCCAATCGCCTAAGTACACATATCCTATTAGGTACAACCCAAGGCTTTTCAACATGACTGAGTAATACCAAATAGTTAGTTCGTCAGGACCAGGACTAATATCATATGAAACTCGTACTTAAGAAAATATTCTTTAATACATTATATAATCTTCTTTCAAAAGCATCTTACAAAATATTAATGATTAACCTCGAGGTTTTCGGTCAACAAAATTTATACATAGGATATATCAAAACTACTTTGCAAGGATAATAAAACTACCGCTGGCTAATGTTGTTCCTTCCTGTCCTAGAGTAAAGGTCTCCCGCCTACTGGTTACCTGCATCACAAATGAGTCATGAGTAACTAGTTTACTCAGTGAGTCTAATCCCGCACCCCAACACATATTAATAATATCTCGAGCAGTCCACACCATTTGAATGCAGAGGAAATATACTCCTTAATTATTGTATATATATAAGGCCTATCATTCCATCGATGTGAATCATATCTTAAACATCACCTCCATGTTACCCGCCATTCACTCATATATATATATATATATATATGCTAAACCCGGAAAACCACCAAGGCTAACCGAGCCTAGCGGGAAAATAAATATAACCATCCTCTCCATATATTCCAAGATCGAACATCTAATGCTGCATGGAGTTACACGGTCTCCAGGGTGCGACCCCATCATTGTGTCTTCGTGATCTTGTTCCATATCGCAGGACCAATTCACAGTAATGCAAGAACTTTAGGGAGAGTGAGTATACAATAAGACTTCACATGATTCATAATTTTATATTTATATATTATTACTTGAGAACAAGTACTAAGGCTCGGGATAAAACCTCAAATAATAATTCATAATATTTCTTAAGTGTTTATAATAACTAAACACTTCAGAGTTTAATATAGTTCAAGATACTTTTTTATCTATCAACCATAATCATTTATTTTACTCAAGCAACACTAATTCATAACTTATCAGTCATCTATCTAGACTCACCTTTGATTCTATGAGAGAGGCTAAGGAAGACTAGACTCGAGCTCAAGCTAAACGTTCTCCAATTTCTGATCACTCCCAAAACAGAATGAGGACAAGGCATGATTCGGCTGGTCCTGCCACTGAGCTCGACCATCTGAACCAATAGCAGACCGGTTGGAGCAAAGGTTAATTCAAGAAGAAACTCAAGTCAGCTCAGATAGTTTGGTATAGAAAAGTTTAGTTCAGACCATGATCAGTTCGGTTAAGCTTAGCTAAGATTAGTTTGGTTCAACAATAAATCCTCTCAGCTAAGTTGTTTAGATGCTAGGCGACCATGAAATGAATTAATATCAATGCACATAGAACTTAAGAAATTAATCAAGACAGGAAGCTTAACAAATCAGGCCTCTGGTTCCAAACAAAACTTCTCTGAACTTGTAGCTAAGGCTTACCCATTACTCAAGCTTTAAGATGAACTTGGTTGATATAAACTTAAAGCTTAACACACGTCTAACCTGATTCGGTAAAGATATCCATGGTAGGATCAGGATCAGAAAGAGAACAACTCTTTAGGGTAGCTTTACATGGACTGAAGCTTAATTAAAACTGATCTCATCAAACCCATAAACTCTTACCGATTTAAATCAACAACTTTCTGAACTTAGCTGGTACACCACTAACAATTTAAGCCACGCCTAACCTGATCATTACCATATAAATCCAAGGACAGATTCATTCACAAAAAATCTCAATTGTAGCTAAACCAACAGAACTGCTCACAGAAAACTGATCCACACACATCTTACCGATAAAAATCAAAGGCTGAAGAACATGGTGATTCTCAACTTCAGAATGCCAAAACTTCACCTCTTAAAAACACCAAAACCCACTGGTTAAAGTCAGAAAAGGGTGAGAAAGGGTAATCCAAGCTCACTTCTCTTCTCTGTATTTTATCTGATTTTTTTCATGAATTTTTCCTCACAGATTTTTCTCTCTTGCTTTCTCTCAGAATTTTTCTGTCTTGTTTCTGAGATGAATGAGCTCGACCAGAAAGAGTGCAAGGTAATAAATTACATGGAAAACATCAGGATAAGACTCAGCAAGAAAGGACAAAATTTTCAGTTCAAAATAAGACTGTAACGCCCCGACCGCCCATGGCTAATGGGCCACCCACGCCCGCTCTCTCGGCCCGTGGGCCCCATCCCGTTTCAATGGTCGGTGCGTAAATTTTCCAAGGCTCGAAATCATTGTTTACTGTCCCTGCAATCACCACCCGACCTTTCCCCGTGTTTTGGCCTCACTCATACGGTATCGCGAATAAATTCCCGATAGGTCACCCATCCTTTCACTACTCCAGCATAAGCACGCTTAACCCTGGAGTTCTAAACGGATGTGTGACGGAAAAGGTAAGTCAACTTTGGTGATATAGGTAGCCAAATCAATTCTTTTAAGCCTTTCCACATATCATAACTCGGGATGTTACAATTCACCCCCTCTCAAAGAACGCAACGTCCTTGTTGCACCCCACGACAGGTCTCATGACGCCTCTCAGGTCATAACCGAGATGGCTAACCAGCTCTGATACCACTTGTAACGCCCCGACCATGACTAATGGGCCACCCACGCCCGCTCTCTTGGCCCGTGGGCCCCATCCCGTTTCAACGGTCGGTGCGTAAATTTTCCAAGGCTCGAAATCATGGTCTACTATCCCTGCAATCACCACCCGACCTTTCCCTGTGGTTTGGCCTCACTCACGCGGTATCGCGAACCACTTCCCGGTAGGTCACCCATCCTTTCACTACTCCAGCATAATCACGCTTAACCGTGGAGTTCTAAACGGATGTGTGACGGAAAAGGTAAGTCAACTTTGGTGGCATAGGTAGCCAAATCAATTCTCTTAAGCCTTTCCACATATCACAACTCGGGATGTTACAAAGACATGTGGTGAGATGAATCACACTTTCCCTCCCATGAAGTAAGGTCCTTTCCTTCCCATGAAGAAACTCCAGCAGCTTGTGCATATCACATGACTTTTAATGTAGCAAGCAGGCAGGAAGGTGCAAGTCACATGTCAAGTTCAAGAAGGAAGCAAGCAGGCTAGAAGGTGCAAGGCATGTGACGGTTCAAGAATAATTTTATGAGTTTCAGACAGTTTTGAACTAAATGTTTCTCATCCTTCGAATCTCACCCCTTTTTCGACTATGCGAGTCCAGCTTATTAAAACTCAACTATAATAGTTAACACTCAACCAGAAATCTCAATGGGTGGCCTTTCGACCACACGACAGTCCCGTCAAGACATTAATTCACCAGGTCGATTTTAATTTTAAATCTGAACGTCCAATCTCCAAACTGATCTTACTAAATTTCTCTACCAAAATTATATCCGCTCGTGAGGGTTATTACATTCTTCCCCCCTTCAAAGAATTTGTCCCCGAATTCTCAAAACATAGCTTTACACACTTTACTGGACAATGGAGTCTCTGAACTTATACTCATCTGCTTGCGTCAAAACAACTGATGGTTGTCCCCAAATATTCTAACTTATAAATTTTCAAATTCTCCAATCTTTTGATATGGTGCTCACCTATCCGCAAAGGATCTTTAGGATAGGCTAAATTGAGTTGCCAGTTTTCGGGTTTCAGTAGTACTATTGAATCCGATATAAGCTTACGCAACCTTGCATCACAGATTTTCAATGATATGTCTGAAAAAAGCTCTAGTCAATAGATAACCTTTCCAACTCTGATAAACTCACTACTCGGAACAGATCAATATAACATATCGCCGATTTCCCCAACTCTTACAAACATTCCTTTCTTTTCTGAGCAAACACCTTAAAGAAGAAATAAATGCTTTACTGCAAAACAACTCTCTTCACTGCGGTTTACATACTTCTTTTGATAGCCTTGAGTCTCTTAATACCACCACTTCTGAAACTTTTCGATTTTCCTCTCTCTCATATTGACAACATGGAAATGTGGAATATTAGGTGATGTGCAATACGTGAAAGTAACATCTCGGGCCTGGTAATGTCAACTTCATTAACCATGCAACAATCAAACAAGAACATGCACGATCAATCACGCTAACATGAGCTACTCTCAATTACACACACTCACTCATTCCAAAAATAAATTCCCCTATGCTTCTATACACCTCTAATCTATCTAAGACCCTCTTCATAATTATCTGAACAACTCAATCTCTCTTATGTTTCCCTTTGCCAAGTCTGGTTCCATTGCTTTCTTATTTCTTTATTCTCTCCAGCAACTAAGGATCCAATAAGTCTGTCTATTCAAGCTCTATTCACCAATTGAGCACTCTAGTACGCCGACTCCAGACTTCATGTATTGATACATCTTCTGATATCTTAACAACCTTGGCATTTCCATTTGCCTTATGGTCATACCTTTTCTTACTGTTTAAGCCACGCCTAACCTGATCATTACCATATCAATCCAAGGACAGATTCATTCAGAAAAAATCTCAAGTGTAGCTAAACCAACAGAACTGTTCACAGAAAACTGATCCACACACATCTTACCGATAAAAATCAAAGGCTGAAGAACATGGTGATTCTCAACTTCAGGATGACAAAACTTCACCTCTTAAAAACACCAAAACTCACTGTTTAAAGTAAGAAAAGGGTGAGAAATCGTAATCCAAGCTCACTTCTCTTCTCTGAATTTTCTCTGATTTTTTTCATGATATTTTCCTCACAGATTTTTCTCTCTTGCTTTCTCTCTTTCTCTCTGAATTTTTCTGTCTTGTTTCTGAGATGAATGAGCTCGAGCAGAAAGAGTGCAAGGTAATAAATTACAAGGAAAACAGCAGGAGAAGACTCAGCAAGAAAGGACAAAAATTTCAGTTCAGAATAAGACATGTGGTGAGACGAATCATACTTTCCCTCCCATGAAGTAAGGTCATTTCCTTCGCATGAAGAAACTCCAGCAGCTTGTGCATCTCACATGACTTTTAATGTAGCAAGCAGGCATGAAGGTGCAAGTCACATGTCAATTTCAGGAAGGAAGCAAGCAGGCTAGATGGTGCAAGGCATGTGACGGTTGAAGAATAATTTTATGAGTTTTGTCGATATTTTTCGGAAAGTTTTGAACTAAATTTTTCTCATCCTTCGAATCTCGTCTTTTTCGACTATGCTCGTCCAGCTTAATAAAACTCAACTATAGTAGTTAACACTCTACCAGAAATCTCAATGGGAGTCCTTTCAGCCACACGACAGTCCCGTCAAGACATTAATTCACCGGGTCGATTTTAATTTTAAATCTGATCGTCCAATCTCCAAACTGATCTTAATAAATTTCTCGACCAAAATTATATCTGCTCGTGAGGGTTATTACAATATCAATCTAAAATTTTTTCATTATGCCAATGAAGATCAACAGAATTCATTACAGGTATTTTACTCAATGAAGATTAACCTCAATGTTCAATCATCCCAAAAAAAATTCATATGAAGAAGTTATTCAACTTTTAGCTAGGATTATTCCAGAAATGCCAGTTGGGAAATATGAACCAAATGAAGTTGTTCTAAAGGCAAGGCTCAAGGATATCCACATGGTCAAACATAATGGATTAAGGTGAGGTTATTTTTCATGATTATGTCCTCATATACCATAATACAACAACCAAGAACCAGCAATACTTCAATCACCATTCTAGGCACATTTGGCCCGATAAGGATACATTTGCTTTATAGGGACCATATCATTCCAAAAAAATTTCATTATGCCAAATTTCTACTTGATCCTGGTATTTTACCAAATGAAGATGGAACTCGACATTTAATCATCCCATACAAAGTTCATAGGAAGAAGTTATTCAACTTTTTGATAGGGTGATTCCAATATAGCCAGTTTGAACATATGTATCAAATGAAGTTGTGGTTAGACTAAGGGTCAAGGATATCTATATGGGAACTCATAAGGTATTAAGGTGAGGTGATGTTTCATAACTATGTCCTCCTATACCATATTACAACAACCAAGAACATGCAACACCTCAATCACCATTCTAGGCACGTTTGACCCTATAAGGATATTCTACTCTATGGACCATATCACTATAAGAAGTTCTCATTATGCCAAATTATGAATTGATCCTGATATCTTACTCAATGACGATTGTCCTTGATGTTGAATCATCCCAAACAAGGTTTATATGATGAAGTTATTCAACTTTTAGCTAGGGTGATTCCAGAATAGCAAATTTGGACATATGAATAATATAAAGTTGTGCATAATCCAAGGGTCAAGGCGATCCCAATGCGTACACATAACTGATTAATGTTAGGTGACGTTTCATGATTTTGTCCTCCTTTACCACAATATATAACCAAGAACCAACAACACTTTAGTCACCATTCTAGCAAATTTGACCTGATAAGGATATGTCTGCTTTATAGGGACCATATCACTCTAAAAATTTGTGGTTATGCCAAAATAAAAATTTATCCTTGTATTTTACTCAATGAAGATTAAATTCAACGTTGATAATCCCAAACAGAATTCATATGAAGAAGTTATTCAACTTTTAGCTAGGATTATTTCCAGAATAGCTGGTTAGAAGTATGAATTAAATGAAGTTGGGTGTAAGTGA
>CAJHQQ010004922.1:0-22370 GCA_905132885.1 Moricandia moricandioides | reverse complement strand
ATTCCTTTTGCTTGAATTCCTTTTTCCCTTTTCTAACCGATTTCTCCTGTGTGTTTTGTCTGCAAGGAAACATAGTTTGTTTTGTTTTTCCTTTTTGCTTGTGTTTCCTTTATTCCTTTTGCGTAGTGCGTTTGTCCCTGAAGGAACCTTTTACTGAGTTAATTTTTGGTTGCCTTTGGGTGTGCAGGAAGGCATGGGGAGCGGTCTGAAAATGAAGAAGCTTCACTGTCCAGGGAAGGGACGCATATGTATTTCATGGAGGCTAAGTGTCGGCTCAACTTAAAGCCAGAACGCTGGTAGTAGCTGAACCATGCCTACGGAGTAGAGGATGATGGAGAGGAACCAATTCCTCAAAGTAGGACATCATGAGAGAGCTCAGAGGAAGACATCGAGGAGAGCCGTAACTAGAGTCAAAGCACACAAAGACCGGGAGAGACGTAGAGGAGGAGAATAGAGAGAAGGAGAGAGGAGAGACCGTCATGCAACTCCGCCAAGAGAGCATGAAGGGTTTATGAGGAGGATCTGGTAACAGTGGAAGTATGAGCACCTCGCAGTGTTATGCCTCAGAAGACAATGGGCGTGTCCAAAAGAGAAAGGATGAACCAGGGAGATCAGCTTGCTGGTTTTGAAGATCAAGATACCCCCATTCCGTATGGTCAAGTGCTGATCCGGATGCCTACGCTTGAGTGGGAGAAGAAGATTGAAAGTCTTGATGGAAGGAACCAATCTGTGTACAGCAAGGTAGAAGACAGTCTCTGTAAGCCATATGTAAGAGAAGATAATACAATTCTGCTTATTATCAGTGACAAGGGTATAAGGAGGCATGTTACAAGAATGATGGGTGGTGGAAGCAAATCAAACGGAACCAACACAGCCGATCCGATCCATTGAAACAACAGCATCAAAGAAACCAGCACAGTTGCGCCTATCCAAGAAGAGCAAGACAAATAACCTCCCATATCTTTCATAAAGGAGATTCAGCGCTGTTTCAGAGAACGTCATGGTCCCTTAACGAGCAACACTATGGTTAGCAGAGAGAAGAAACCAGGGGAACGCTCAGGAGAGCTCTGTAGAATGGATCAACTAATTGTCTTTGATTACGATGTGATTTCCAAAGACTTCTGTAGGTACTTTTCTGTTCACTATTTCCTTGGTTGTTTGGTAGCAAGAGAAAAGAGTAAGTTGGAACTATATCAAGACTACTGAAGTATATGAGTAGACAATCTTGTTTATTTGAGCCAGGAGGGAGAGAGTCGAGAGTCAGAAGAAGAAGATAAAACAGATATAAAGAAGAGTTCAGCCAGCACCAACATTTGATTTGTAGATTCTCATCCTTTGACGATAAGGGGTTGCACGTCCTCAGCTCAGCAAAGAAAGTTTCACTATGAAACCAACTGGAGAATGAAGCCAAATAGTCACCAGATCCCAACACCAGAACCAAAAGCACACAGAGGAAAAGGGCATTCTGGGATCATCAAGATATTTTGTTAGTATTTGCAAAACAGAGATGCCGGTTGGAGCTTTCCCAAGAGGGATACTTATGTCTGATTGATGCTGGAGGTACAGACCTAATCGTGAGGAGACCTGGAGAATTATTTCCAACAAGATTACCACCCTTGGGAGAGTGCTCTGTTCGTGCTACGAACAAGTTGGGGTCATTAAGGGATTTTGAAGTTTGAATCGAAAAAGACCTTGCACATCTGATGACCACATGAGAGAGATATGAGAGAAGAGCAGACCAGATTATTGGCCACCCACATCCCACAACAACTTCAGTACAATGCAAAGATTACAAATGTAATTGAGTGAAGAATTCACTAGAGTCAATGGTGAAAGTGATACTGGAGCAGATAAGACGTCATGTTTCCTGCAAATAAAAGAGAAACACCAGATAAACTTAGTCCTACATACAATCTCCAAAAGAACCAACCCGGGGTAACTATCTAAACTAAAAGAAAAAAACATGAAAACCTGATTTGCTTGCTGTTGATTACAGTCAAACTGTTTCGAGATCACCATTTCTGAAAAGAGAAGCATACAATATGATCAAGAGTATCAAGAATGAAGGGTTGAAGATTTGAAACGCAATCAAACCTTGGAAACTGTCATAGCCGCCAGCCACTTGACATAGGACAGTACCGAGGGTCATCATCCTCAACACCACGGAATAAACCATCAAAATAGAATCGACTGCATGGAAACTTAACTCATCAGGTCTCACATCGAACTTGAATCAGTCCCAAAACTTCTCAACATGAAAGAGTTATGGGTTCTACAAATCGGAGTGATCCTGTATATGCTATCATTGAATTTTTCTGAGTTAAAAACATCTCAGATCCTATATATGGCGACCCAGTGAGCATGCTAAGATAAGTGAATCATGGGGTTTCAAGAGTTCCTTTATCCATTTACACAGATATTATGCACATTGTTTTGTGAGAGTGTGTTTATGATGGCCTTGTGAGCTACGAGGACAGATGTGGAAGACGCGGTTTGCACCTGATTGGATCAGGAATAAGCACCAAAGGAGTCACTCGACTTTCACATCCTCGCATTCAAAGAAGCTAGCCACCAGAGCAATGACACATGCTAATACCTTATCTTTCAAACTAAAGTTGTCACACATTTTGTGGTATCAAGAGGGATTATTACTTCATATTTTTGATTTAGCTTCGGATCATAGATTGTTGGTAAGCTGTTTTGCCTTTGAGCAATTTCAACCATTTATACAGGTTTATAGTAATGGAAATCGGACTAATCGATATTTTATCGTAGTGCATTCATCACGTTATCTCAGTATTCCAGGGCGTTGTTATAATGACATATCAAACTTGAAAGGGCTGCGCAGGTCCATTTAGGCAATACGTTGTTGTTAATTCTCAGGTAGGACATAGATGGGATTTAGATTGATTCAATTAAAAAGCACCTAGAAAAAATAGATATGGAAATGAATGGCTTGAGAAGGCACACAATTTTCAGGTATCAGACATCTGGAGGTTAGTAATGCAAGAACATCTTAAGAGTGCATTTGATCGGGTGTGGTAATAAGTTTATCTTAATCTGTAATCAGGATTTCAAATTTGCCGACTAACTATCGGGCAAGGTATTAATGGACTCAGAATCGAGTCATCTAGTGAAAGCCAAAAACACAAATATTTTGCGGTCTCTAGTACAGTACATACTTGGTGTATTTACCGTGGCTCTCGCTCCCTGAGGCCAGATTCTTCGCTTATGTCATCAACCAAGAGGTCAGAGATTTAGACGATGTTGTTTGGTCTACTTCACCACCACAAAGTTCTTGGAGGTCTCTGCTCCCAGGTGAAACTTTAGAATCACAGTACAATTTGTTCTGAATTAACATACGGATCATTCACGCTTAATTCATTCGCTTGATAGTTATTGTGATTAGGCACTAGATACGAATGGGAGGTGCGTTGCGTGGTCGTTCTCTTTACACTTTGACTTGTTGTCCGTGGTATCTTTGTCTCTTTTTTATTAATTTAGGATCTAAAGCGATAAATAGGAATTTTTTCAAATAGATGTTAGTCTTACACAAAGAATCAAGGGGGTAGTGTGTGGGAAGCCCTAATTTTATAAAAAAAAAAAAATGCTCTCAGCTGTCACCCACCTTACATCGAACGGAGCCCGTTAACGCAGGAGGCTTATTTGAGCCACTTGGTCCTAACATATCCTTAGGCTTTCTCGTCCAGGACTAGAGAAATTTACAATCTTTCCTCTTTTCCCTTTTTAAAAGCATAAAACTAAGTTTCCTCTTTTCTTGCCTATTGTTGATGGAACTTGTATTGGAAGAAGCGGGGTGGAATACTGATTACAGAGGGTGTAAGAGGACTTTTGATATAAGAGAGGGACAACCTAGAAGGACAAATTGCGCTCTTCTGAGGGTTTCTCCGAAGACCCATGGATGAAAGAAGGAAAACTTAGAGGTTTAACCAATAGGCTTTTAAGAATTCGAATGAGGAAGTAATAAGGTTGTCAAATTTTCTAGCTATGTCTTGGGGTACCCCGTGGAGTATAGCGAATTCACTTTAGGTGATTGTCGTAAGACGTGTCTTATGTCTGTTGGTGTCTCCACGTGTGCTACTTATTATTTCGTGGTTCTTTAATAAAATGTCGTTTTTCGTTTTGGTGTTTCGGATAGGACCACCGGAAACCTTACTTCTTTGGCGGGGTTCCGGCAGACTCGATGCCTCTGTAATGATGCCTAGCCAGAGCTATTCAGGGGAACCAATCTCGAAGCCAGGAAGGCTCTAGACTACTTGTATTCCTGTTTTTTGTCTAGACACTAACAAGCTTGGATGTGAGATTGGCTTGTTCGTGATCAAGATCACTTCGACCGAGGGAAGTTCAGGAGGACCCTCCTTTTGTCCCAAGACCCTATCTGTTGTATGTGGATCGTTGAAGTTGAGGTAATTCAAACGCCATTCTTAAATGCTCTTCTTGATTGCCTGGAGTCATCTGACGCATCATCTTAGGTGGTCGCTAGGTGGGAGGACTTGAAATAGGAGCATCTTTTAACTGTTCTGTTGGTATGTTGCGTTCTTGTGGATTATTCTAGATTTTCGTTGGTTCTCCTGTTTGTAGTTATGTGGGGATCTATTGATAATACTTAATCAAATTTTGTTTGGTCACGAGGGTTCAGTCTTCAAGAACAAGTTCCTTCCCGAGTTGAGATGCCTTCATTTTTGGTGTCTGATTCCATATACTTGCAAAAGGATTTTGATCTCATCTCGGGTTTGTTATTAATATGAAGTTTTGATTAGGGAATGTGGTAATGTGAGGACTGTCCTTGGGATATGTCTAGACGGCAATAAAGATCTAATTGTTTGATTTTCACTAACTCCTAGATCCAGACATATGACTAGAAATTGTCATCTGATAAGAAGTTGATTATTGGAGTTATTAGTCTTCAGACGTAATTATATTTTTTGAAGTTGGAGTTTTTGTTTCGTTTTGGTTGTGTGCTGCCTGGGGGTAGGGTGGATTCCCTTTTGATGAGGAAATGGAAATACGTTGTTTGGTGTTGTACTTGATCTAATGGATGGTGGTTTGACGTTGTTTATCAACATGTTTGTTCTTTGTTTTGGTTATGTAGTTTTACATTATGGCGAGCCCATTGAAGTGACCTTCTATTGACATAATATTACGTTGAGTAGAATTTATCAATGTGTTATATGGATTTAAGGATTTTCAGAACAATGGCATATTTTTATTGGTCTGTGATGGTGGCATATGATAGGTTGTAGAAGTGTTTGAAAATGAGAAAATAAAACAGCACTGGAGATCTATCAGGATTTATACTTTGTTCAGCAACATAATATTTATCTGAGAAGGTTGTTGAATTGATTCAAATGAGTGAGATGAGAGTTAGTTTACTGGAAGTGGTTTGGGATGGTTAATTTTGGGTGGCGTTAGGGTCGTAAATGACTCGATCTTGGAATGTTTATGCCTCATTGATTGAGTAAAGTTTCCAGTTTTGTTGGTTGCATAATAATAGAAATCTTGCTTGATCGCTGCGTGACTCTCATTATATAGATTTTTTCCCTAAATGTGTAGAATTCATTGGCACGGCGATTCGGTACTTCTAACAAGAAAATCAGGAATTAAATTGTCTTATTAAAGAGTTTAAAGGTTACCTACCCCTGCGCGTCCTCCCTCCCTCCGGCCTCGTTCTCGCTTGGGTCGCGCGTATTTTTTCCTCCTTGGCCTGTCTCGACACTGTCGCTTTTCTGCCTCTCCTCGCCCTCGCCCTCACCCCTGCCCCTTCTGCTCTTCTCGGTGGTTCCACCCTCGGCCCGGTTATTCTTTCCCACAGCTACCCTCCTCTCTGCCCTCCCCTTCTCCTTGGTGGCACGCCCGCTGGTGTCACTAGGATTTGTCGCCTTCGTTTCCCCTTCTCCCCGGTTGGTTCTCTTGTGTAGCGTCTGTCAGGGGCCAGCCGCTGCCCCCGCCCTTCCCTGTGTGTCTTCGCCGCGTGAGGGTTGGTCCCTTGTTTCTCCCGTTCCCCTATGTGCTACGGTTCTGCTGTCCGACCTCTGTCGGGCTTGGCTTTCCCGCACGCCTCCCCGCTTTGGTCTTGCCACACTTCCGGCTGTCCTTTTCCTGTTGCAGATCTCTCCTGTCTTACTTCTCTTGTTCATTGTCAGTTATGCTTTTTCTCCCCGACGGATGGCTAATGTCCTCTTGTGTTTTGTCCTCCCGACCCCTTAATGCCTGACACCGTACACTTGTGTTCCCCCAAGATCACCCCCCCACCCTCCCACTCGAAGTTCCGCACCCGCTGCGCATTTGACTACGGGTCTGCGCTGGGACGGCCCTTCTTTTCTGGGTCCATCCCGCCCCCTGTTGACTTCCCCGGTCATGTGCCCACCGCCCTCTACCCTGACTTGTTTCTGTTTATCCCTGTGGGTTGTGCTCTCATCTTGTGTCTCTTCCATGGCTTGTTCTGTTTTAGCCCTACGCCCCTGTTGTGTAGGATAGACTGAGATCATTGGCGAAAAGTGTAAGCGGTGGGGAATTTATGAGCAAGGCAGTCTAATATCAGACCAAGAGTTTGATGAGTGGGAGTTTTGTCCTTCTGATTTCTCTGTTAGCCAAATCTATATGAACTTTAAGGAGAAAGAGATGAATGTTACTTTTGTCTGCTACGGTTGTGCCAAGCTTGACTCTGGTGAGTATAAACTTAATTTCTGCATTGAAATGAAAAGAAATACAGAAGTAACATATATGAATTAAAATGCAATAATGTGTGTAGTATCTGTTGGAGCAACGAAGGGGTCAAGTTCAAAAGAGGAAGGAGATAATGGGTCAAGAGTTGCAATAGCGATAATGGCAGGGGTCTTGTGTGCAACTCTTGTTGTGGTTGGAGGAATTTATATGTTTAGGGCACTCAAGAGGATGAAGCTGCAGAGAGATCAAGCCAAGTTCATGAAGCTATTTGAAGAAAATGATGAGCATGAAGATGAACTTGGACTTGAACCTGTCATATGACATGGCCTTTAGCCAGTTGGTTTGTCAACAAAAAAATGAACAGAGACTTCAGGTGTTTCTTGAATACAATTTTGAGGAAACATCATTTGGCGCGCAAGATAGAACTCAAATAGTACAAGAAAGCTTCAAAAATATATTTTTTTAAAAGGAGAAAAAGAAACAGAGGAAGACAGAGAATGTGAAGTCTCCAAACAAAAACCAACAAAAAATCCATTATAACTTTGTAAGGAAAGCATTACAAGTCTTATAAGAATGCAAGTTCATCAAATTGTTTGAAGATTTTCTTCACTCTTTGTGAATACATCTCAAGGACTGGGTTCGTCTCTAAGACTGTGGTCTTGTCCATTTGTTCCATTGTCGTTTTCTTGATCTTTCGGAGTTTGACTGTTGTTCTCAGGCATTGGGCTGTTAGCATTGGGACTTAGGCTATGGTTTCTATCCTTGAGTGGAGGTGAGTTAAGAACTGTTGGTTCAGGGCTTCTACTCCTTGATGTAGCAGAAGCTTCTACAGATAAAACTAGATCCGTTGATTCTAAGAATACACGGAAACTAGGGTTTGAGAATACTCTTCTTAGTGCTTAATCAAAAACTCTTTAGGGCTTGATAATATTCTTTATAGTGGTTTATAGAAACCTCTTTAGGATTAACTCTGTTTGTTAATTAAATCATAAACTGAATAAAATAAGCATAAAAGCATATTTATATGAAAATCAACACAAGTGCAATCTCTAGCCCAGTGCCCATCAAGACCGCAGTTGAAGATGTCCACTTCCTGGAAGAGGTCCCATGCTTCAAGATATTTCTCGAGAACCATATCCGTAACAGAATCACGCGGTGTATATATGACAGACAAACAAACATAGAAACACCTTTAAGAACTTTTTTCATAATCGAATAAATTAATCATATGAATAAAGTATTTACCGCTTTAGAAAATTTAACAAAAATGCGGCTTCCATCAACGCTAAAATCATGTTATCAAAAGGTGAGAAAAAGATAAGACAAGACAAAAGAGACAAGCATAATGGCAAACATATACATAATGCAAAAAGGTCAGGTTAAGAAGTGGAAGTACTACTTACGACAAAGGCAAAGTCACTCTTCATATCAATATCTCGTACTCTGCGAAAATTAGTTTGGCAGAAACAGTAAGGATGTCATCATTATTTTCTCTAAGTAGTGCTACTTCATCACCATCAAATTCGAACAAAACACCAGATTTTGTAGCACCAATTAAACACACACAAAAAGAGAGAGAAGCACCAAAAAATCTCATTAAACAACATCAAAGAATATCCAACAAAGAAGGAGACCAACTTTAAACAACATTATTCAGGTTAATATTATTCTACACATATTGTATGATCTTGGAAGGTTCGGTTGTAAACCCACAACACAAGAGGGGAGACTGACTCACAACACAAGAGGGAAGACTGACTGAATGGTAAAGAATTTGGGTATCCACAAAAAGCTAGCTTTGTTATACAATGTGGAAAGTAAATCAAGGTTTATGCTTTCAAGTCTCAACAATAGTGTTTGAGATTAAAAAAATAGCATAAATGAAATCCAAATATAAATGTAAAATGTTTTCGAGCTCACCTCCCATATTTTCTAAAGAGACGTTCAACATCATGAGTCCGAGTTTGAGAGGATAAGTGACCAACATAGAGTTGTGTGCTTTCGTGACAATCTTCATAACGAGGCATCTTTAATCTATAACCAACAAAAAAAACAGTCGTTTCGTTGATCATGAGACAAAGTTTTTGTATAATTGAATCATAGAGAAAAGAAGTCGAAACTTGTTAATGTTGGGTTCCTTCTAGATGGAGGAAACTCAATAGGTTTGGTTGGAGATAACCAAATTTAGTGTTCTGCCATTGATATTAGTCCATGAGGTTATTATTAGGCCTTAAGGTTAATAAGGCACTATATAAAGTCTCTTAACCTAATTTGTGTGGTTTAGAAGACATAACACAAGAAAAGAGATTAGACAAAAAAAGAGAAAAGGAGGCAGAATTTCGTCTGGATTTGTCAAGGCAAATTTTCAGGGTCAAACGGATCCTGATCGGGCTGATATTTTGTGGGAAGCTTCTTCAGTCAGTGGGTTAGAGGTTCATCGAAGGGATTTAGATTTCAACGTTGGATCTTCTGTTTTTTTAGGTTTTATTGAAGCTGGTCGTCACAGTTCTTCAGCAGTGCTTTCCTGAGTGTTTGGTAAATCTGACGGTGAGATCTTCTCTGAATAAGCTAAAATTTGGTAGAGGTGTTTTTGACTTGTTTTATTGAAGTTGGTCATCACAGTTCTTCAGCAGTGCTGTCTTGAGTGTTTGGTAAATCCGATGGTGAGATCTCTCTGATTGAGCTGAAATTTGGCAAAGGTGTTATTGACTTTTTTATCTTGAAAATTATCAGGTCTTTACTGCATTCTAAAAGAACATAAGATGAAATCTACTTCTATTAACCTCTCCAAAAAAAAACTTCTCTTCAACCATCATTGAGTTTTTATTGAGAACTATGAAGAGAGCACATGATTGAGAGGTAAAAATACAGACCAAAACGTCATGAACAGAGACCAAGTTGGAGATCACTTGACGATGCGTCGACGCACACGAAAATTCATAACCACCATTGTTGGTTGACGGTAGCCGGTCTTGGATGCGCCAATGAAACCTTAGATATTTTAACCATGAAGAAAATACATGCCTATCATTTGTTAGGATACCGGCCCATCTAGCATTTTTTTGACATACAGATTCCAAAAACTCAATTTAAAAACATAGAAGGTTTAGTTTAAGCCCATTTTAAAAGATAAAAGACAAGAAATATTTTAAATGAGGCAAGACATGACATCTTATGGTGACCAATCCTATTTGATGAGGTGGCCCTATCAGAAGTAAGATTAATGCTTTTTATATATAGATAGATTCAACACTTAATCTACATTAAATTAGCGTTTTAATACAAAAGAATCCAACAATTTTTATATGCTCATTTAAAATTTTGAACTTTTACCAACCCTATGTTCACTAATTAATTTGATTAAAAAGCCCATCTTTGGTGGCAAAGTACGCCCAAGTTCAAAACATAAGCCCATTAGAACCCATTAGAAGCCCAATAAATGGAAGATTTTCAACCCGTCGTCATTAAGAAATTAGAACGCAGCAGGTACCTACGTTGTTGTAATCTCTACCAAGAGAGCGAGAGAGAGAATCAAGCAGAAGCAACGCACAACGAAGGTAGAAGACGATATCATCGCAGCAGATAAGGTTTTTCGCAATATACTTTCATCCTCTTTGAATCTTTGATACTGAAAAGATTAATTTGCGATCAGATCCAATTCGAAACTGATACTTCTTAGGCTTAGTTTGATTTCACCTTTTTTGATGTTATGAAACCCTAATTTTCTTCTTAGTTGATAGTATACGCATGATTCTGTAAAAACGCAGTTTTTATCTTTGGTTTCCGTTTTGAAATTGCCGATCTTCTGAAGCTGCGATCAAATCCAATGCGAAATCGATTCTATAGTCTACGTCTTTGTCGATTGAGCAAACGGATGATTCTAGTGAAAAACTTTACATTGATGTAATCCCTTATGGCATGCTTGGATTGATTCTTGTACAAGTTTTGTTTCTAGAAACTTCGACATTGATAGTTTATCTTTTGTACTTCAGAAGAATATGTCTGGAAGTTATCATGATCGACGTGGTTTCTCTCCCGAGAGACTGTTGGACGATCTTCAAATACAGGCTGTTGAAATCCAAAGGCTTTTTAATGACAATCACAGACTAGCTGAGCACCGAGTGCTTCTGGAGCGAGAACTCGGCTCTGCCAAGGAAGAGCTTCACCGAATGAATCTCACTGTTTCTGAACTTCGTGCTGAATATGATCTTCAATCCAGGGAGTTCAGTGAGAGAACGCAGACGGATGCCCGTGCTATGGAGTCTTACAAGGAAGAGATTCACCGACTGAATCTCATTATTTCTGATCTTCGTGCTGAACAAGATCTGCGGGCTAGGGAGTTTAGTGAGAAAAGGGAGGAGGATGCTCGTGCTATTGAGTCTTACGAGGAAGAGGCTGCACAGTTGCGTGTTGAAGTTCAGAAGCTAAATGATATGAAACGTGAACTAAGTGGAGATGTTGAGATACTTAGGAAAGATTTGGTCAAATTGCAATCAGATAACAAGCAGATTCCAGGTTTGAGAGCTGAGGTTCAGGACCTGCAGAAAGAGCTTATGCACGCTAGGTATGAGATTAAACTTTTTGTTATTACTCATTCTATTAATCTTTGTAGTTGATACACTTTAAAAGCCTGACCTGAGCATCTGGGTTTCGCTTGTAAATGCTAAAAATGGAGCCTTTTTCTTTTGGAACAGAGGTGCTATTGACTATGAGAAGAAGGAAAATTTTGAGCTTATGGAGCAGCGGCAGGCTATGGAAAATAACATGGTTTCCATGGCCCGTGATGTTGAAAAGCTACGGGCAGAACTTGCTGCTGTCGATAGTAGGCCGTGGGGCTATGGTATGAACCTCCTACGTCTTTCCTGGAAGCATTTGGTATTTTCAGTAAAGTCGCTAACTCCTTCCTTTTCATACGTTATGTGTCCAGGTGGATCATATGGGATGAATTTCAACACTATGAATGGCAGTTTCCGTGGTTCTTATGGGGAGCATGATGGTTTTATGGTACTCACTCATCTTTGTGGACTTGTACTTACATGCCTGTATTATGTCTCTTGTGTCTTATGAAAAATCTGAACAGATGCCGTCCCAGAGAGGAGTGGACCTTCAGGCCCAGCTAAGAAACACTGGAAACCAAATGGCGTCCAACCGAGCTGAGGCAGCCGAGACAGTCGACTGCACACACAGTGTGGGGCAGCTGCAGGATGGTGCGAATGACCAAACACAGGTTACCCTCGGAGATACTGCGGCAGTAAGTGCAGCCGTCTTGCAAGGTCTCAAGGAGCTATTTGGGCCGTTGCTGCAGCAGAACTCCGCAGGGGGACTGGCCTCTCGGGCTACAGCTGTTCTGCAATTACAAGGAGGTGCCGGTTGGGATAGGCCTCCTCCGCGTGTACCAGCAACCGGGCCAATACCCTCATACTGGGAGGCATTGAGACGGATGAGGGACTTGGGTACTGAGACCTTCGGTGGCTGTGCTGATAGGGTCGCCGCAGACAACTGGTGGCAACTGCTGGAAAGGAACTTTGAGTCAAGCCAGTGCCCAGTGGAATACCGAAAAGAATTAGCAGCCCATTTCTTGAGGGAAGAAGCCCATATCTGGTGGGAAAATGTTGTTCAAGGAACTCCAGAAGGGTATGTGCTTAACTGGTACGACTTCAAGGATGAATTCGTCAGGAAATACTTTCCGGAAGAAGCCAATGATCAGATGGATAAAGACTTCTCAGAGCTGCGCCAGGGGACTAGAACTGTGAGGGAGTACGAGCAGGAGTTCTATCGTTTGAGAAAGTTTGTAAGCAGGAACATTGATGAGAGGGAACAAATAGAGAAGTTCCTGAGGGGCTTGCGGGGTGACATTAAGAACCGGTGTCAAATGCGGAGGTATGTGAGTATGGTAGACCTGGTGGAGACGGCAGTTCTGATGGAGAGTAACATTGACGTTGAGGTTAAGCAAGCTAGAGCATCCCAAGCCCGAGTGCCAAAGAGAAACCTGAAACGGACATGGGAGGACCAGGCCGTGGACTCAGCAAAGGAGGAGACATCCATGTCTGGCCTGCATGGGCGGAAACATGTACGGCAACGAATAAGTAAGATATGTTACGGATGTGGTGGTACGGGACATTTGATGAAGAATTGCTGGGAGAATGGGAACTCAGGTCAAGTAGTGAGCAGCATAAGTAATACATGTTTCAAATGTGGTCTTACCGGACATATGAAGCGGAATTGCACGGAGAATGGGAACTCAGCTCACTTAGAGAGCAAGAAATCACAATTACCCAAAGTCTGATAATATATCTTCAGGTAAAGAAAACATTGTTGGTTACTTAACTCAGAGAAAGCGAAGCTTTGTGTGAGTTGAGAGCAATTAATTGAAAACTTTTTGCTGAAGAACCTGGCACCGAGACGGTGAGAATTCAAATGTCATTGAACCTCAGCCACATCCAAACCAACTCTGATTCTTATGATATCTTTTGCTGCTGGTTACATCAACTTCTGTAGGAAGAAACTCAACTCGCTTAGACTTTCTCTAAAAACAAATATAGAAAAATAGACTTTTACTTCGGTATGTACATAACCTGAGTTTGGTTGTATCCAGTAAAAGTGGCTCTGTCAATAATATAGCACAAACACTCAGAGATCTCTCTGCCTATGTTCTAAGATATACTGTAACAGAATGGTACCACCTTGCATTATACTTCTGAAGTTGCATTATTGCCTGAAGAGCTTAACAGCTGTCTTTGAGGGGGCCACAAGCTGCATTTGTTTGCCTACAGCTGTCTTAAGATGTACTGTAAATGTGAACCTACCAAGTTCAAGCGCAGAACTTTTGCCTGAGAACGCTTTTATCGCCAGTTCGCCACGATGTTACATTGTAGCTCATTTCACCGTTTCTCTTCGTGTTTAAGGTGCCTGTAAAAGAGCCATTTTAACCACACAAAGAGAGAGTAAAAGCTAAATAACTGAAGAATGAATTAAGTGGGATTGGCGTAGACGTACTTGAAAAAAAAAAATTAATACGGTACCCGCAATTCGATTCTCTTTGGCCACCAGAAATTTAACATGCACCCTGACAGTTGGTAGCAACTACACACTGTGGATAATAATAATTAAATAAAGCTAAAATTGAAGAATAAAACGAGAAGATTATACTAGTACCCAGAACTACACAATTTGCTTGCGATTCCTTGGTCTCATGCGCAACAGCTCCACATGGTGATCCAAAAACAATCTTGATTCTGACATAAGGGTTGACACAAACCGAGTAATTTATATTTTTTTTTGTGTATTTGGTACTTGACTTGGTTGTACGACCAGTAAAATTTTGGACGTGTCCTTGGCTTGGCTTGTTAAAATTAAGTATTTACAGTTTTAAATACTTGCTATAAAATGACGGATTTGAAAATTCCTTAACTTGTTTTATTACTTGTATATTAATTTTAAGTTACTTGATAATTATTGGTAATTTATTTAATAATTCTTTAAATTTTAAAGATAAATAATTTTATTATATAAAGAACATTTCATTGTTTTTCTATATTTTAGTTAATTCAAGAAATAAAATATATAATAAAGAGATAAATTCTAAGAGGTTTATATAAATTAATATAACACTTATGTTTGACTCAGTCATAGAAATGGAAATATAAACAAGCTATTTTATGATGGTTTAGAAAAAATGTATTTATTTATTAACAAAAACAAGTAATAAACTAAACAACTCTAAATAGTTACTTTTGTTTTAATACTTGACTAGAATTTGACCCGCGCTCCTGCGCGGGTGTTTTATTTAACTTGTGTTCAACATAAACTTATAAATCGTTGCTTTTATAAAAAAATTCTTTGTATATTTTTTATGTTTTGTTATTTACATATAGAATAGAATATTATATTATAATATAAATGTTGATTATATTTTTTTTACTTATACATAATATTATATTCAAAACGTATAACTTGATGCAATTTGATGTAATTGTATTATTCATATATTAACTTGTTTTTTTTTAATTTATTTTGAAATGAAACAACATACTAAAATTTTTAATTGTCAATATATAAATATCGATTTGGTTAGATAAACTTTGGAATTGTAATTATTTAATTTAAATTGATTTTAAATGCAGTACCAGAATCTGTAAATAAAAAAATATAAAAATGAAGTACTTAATTTATTGTAAATACAAAGGTTAAATTTGTAAATAAAAGAAAGTATTTTTAATATTGCTATCCATGTATCTAAACAATCCTTATTATTCATGTTTCCAAACAAAATCCTAAAGTAATTCTACTTTAATAAGATAGATATTTATATTATATTTATAAATAATTTAAATAGATTATTTGATACTCAATTTAGTTAAACCAAATACTCAGCTTTATAGGTCAAGTACCAATCAAATAGTGAGTACATGGAAAGTAAGAGTAATTGTGTTCACCTCTAACCCTACTGACAGTAGTCTTTCATATAAACAAGCATGAGAATAGTTTGTTGAAAGTTTCAAAACTCTCATTATTTTTATGATGGGCTAAGTTAGTAACTTTGTTTGACTCAACTAAAAAGGATTTGTTTTAAACTTAGTGTACGTTTTTCCATTTACATAAAACAAGCATTTTGCTCACGTTTCCTTTAGTTCTATAAAGTGGTGCATGTTCTAATGATTTTGAAAATTTAAAGGTGTTTTTCTAGGACCATGATTTCTACGATATAGCAAACTGAATAATTTGTTTATATAATGATAAAAACATAAATAAAATAAACAATACTTGATACCAAAATATGATGAACAAAGAATGATTTCGTGTGGAGGCGAGACACTCTTTCCTTAATTCTTAAATTGCCCGCAGTGTGACGGTGTTTACGCAATCAGAATCCTAGGATACTACCACACTTCGACTATTCCTGCATCACTCAGAATAGAAGCTAACGAACCTATTTTTGTGTTGTACTCTCAGACACAAAATAAAAAAATACTAGCATAACTATTCTAAGTGGGAGAGAATAAACTTTTGTTGTTGAATCTACATTTTTTCTATAATGCTAACAAGCATTTATATAGAAAAATAATGAGAAGTACAAAGTTCATTTTCAACCAAGAAATGAAACTTCCATGGTGCACTAATGGAGAGTTTAATTCTTGTCAATTATTATGTGGATTTATTCCACATTTTGACCAAGAAATTAAAGAGTAAAATTATTATTGTTTGACCAATTCAAACAAATAATATATTTTAAAATGGATTTCTTTTTTATATTTTATCAATATAAAAGATCAACATATATTTGGTTTATAAGATTAAACGATAAATCCAATCAAATATCCAATGTATGTATTTGTTACTTTGTACAAATTTCTCAAATCACACACATTGGACCTCCATTTCTCATTCAAATAAAACTCATTTTTGACATATGAATATATTATTCATAACGTTCAAAAAATAGTTCCAACAATCCCCCACATGAATAGAAATGACTCTAAACACTAGACGACTCGATAGACTTGACCTCCTAGACAAGACTCGACAAAGACTCAACTTAGGACTTTTGAGAGTACAAACGAAAAATCCACTGCATGATGAGTTGGTAGCTTTTTCAGCCTTGAACCAGTCATTGTTAATAGCTATCGGATTTACTCGGCCAGGTAGTAAACATGATGTCTTGAACCACCCGGGCTTTGATGTAAACCTAGACAATAACTATAACACAGTTTCATTCTCTCACAAAACTAGGTTCTCTGTTGTGTTCATTTTGGCCGTGAACAATCCTGGTTAATCATGAGTGAACTTAGAGAATATAGCCTTTCTTTCATTCTCCTAGAAACAGCCCTATTTCACACTCACAAGGTGATTTACTATTAGTTTTGTTTAGAGGAGTATCATGTAATACTCCATTCATATCTCAAAACAATGGACACAAATCATTAAAAGCAAATGCTTATCATCTATTCCTTACATGTAGCACTGTTTAATCATCCTAGGAACTGAGTATAGACCGAAGTCTTACAGTGCTTTGGGCAGATTTAGTTTGACTTAGTTGTCTCCTTGAACCTATTTCTTGGGATCTCCAGTCATTTAGGTAGAGTTACCGCCAAACCTCATCTTAATTCACAGGCATTAACTCATTCCTCTTGATGATATAACAATATGATCTCATGACACACCTTTAATATAAGGATCCTAGGTTGTCATCATAATGAACATAATCTCTTGAGATTAGTCGAGATCAATTGTTTAATGATTTTTATCATTTTTTTCAAGATACAATTAACCATTATATACAAAGCTTAGTGCATGACACTAATGTTTTTTTTTTTAAAAATATATTGTGATAATTATCACTAAGTTCATGTGGCCTCTTGCCAATGACTTTATATGATAAGCAAAGCTTCCCCCACATTTCTTGAAATAACTCAAAATATGCATATTTTCATTTAACATCTCTTAAGAGTTTAGAAAAATTGATCTACAACTCTTTTGGATTTAAATGAATAAAAAACAATTTCAAAAGTATTACAATTTTTTTTCAGTATTAGAAATTCACATTTTATATACAACTATTTTCATAGTTCTCTCAAGTCGATTTACAAATCCAACTTGTATTTTTTTTTTGAATTTCTTTCAAAAATATTATTTGCTTTGTAGCAAATATTCATATCATTACAAGATATAATTTGTGGCATCAAACCCACAACTCTCTTTGGTTATTTTCAACAATATTGACTTTAGAAACTACAATATACATGTCAGTTTCAGTCATATTAATATGATACCTCTTTTTTTTATAGTCAATCTTTATACGGCTCTCGTTAAAGCATTGACGAAATATGAATGTTTTGATCACTATCAACAACATTATATTATCTATGGCAAATGATTCATATGTGGCTGACCTCTCCCAAATTTAATTTGGGGCGTTGACTCACGAATCCATTTCCATCCATAACATTTGATCTCATAAGATCGAAGTGTTTATAATATCTTTTTTATATTACTTAAACTCGATTCACCACTGGATTAATACCAAAACTCCACCGATCAATTTACTGGTGTTATCTCCATCAGCTATAAGACATTTATTTATTTATAACCTTGCAGAAAAAAAATATCATTAGTGCAAATTCATAAATTCATAAATGATATTTGACCCATAGATAAATTTGCAACATGGTCAATTTAGACTATGAGAAATATAACATAACTGCTAAAATTATGCTTTATAATTAAAACATAAGATTAAAGCAATAACACATATTTGACCAAAGAACAAATCTTAATATTAAGCAATTAATAATAGTCAAAGCATGAGACCAAAATTTATCATATAATGATTTGTAAAATGATTACTCCAAAGACAATGCAACTAAAGTAATTTAGCTTAATGAAATGAACGATGATCATGCTTGCTAAATTATATTTTTCATCAAAATCATAATGATTTTAGTTTAGGAATCAAACTCAAAAATCCATGCAATGATTGATCTGAAAAGATCATAATGATTTTATTTTTCATCACCATCAATTCTCGAGTTCCTGTTTTCATGAAAGAAAAACACTAAACAAATTATCAGTTTTTCGTTATAATAACGAAAAATTTAAGAATTAAGATTGTAGGACCATGATTTCTACGATATGGTAAACTGAATAATTTGTTTATATAATGATAAAAACATAAATAAAATAAACAATACTTGATACCAAAATATGATGAACAAAGAATGATTTCGTGTGGAGGCGAGACACTCTTTCCTTAATTCTTAAATTGCCCGCAGTGTGACGGTGTTTACGCAATCAGAATCCCAGGATACAACTACACTTCGACTATTCCTGCATCACTCAGAATAGAAGCTAACGAACCTATTTTTGTGTTGTACTCTCAGACACAAAATAAAAAAATACTAGCATAACTATTCTAAGTGGGAGAGAATAAACTTTTGTTGTTGAATCTACATTTTTTCTATAATGCTAACAAGCCTTTATATAGAAAAATAATGAGAAGCACAAAGTTCATTTTCAACCAAGAAATGAAACTTCCATGGTGCACTAATGGAGAGTTTAATTCTTGTCAATTATTATGTGGATTTATTCCACATTTTGACCAAGAAATTAAAGAGTAAAATTATTATTGTTTGACCAATTCAAACAAATAATATATTTTAAAATGGATTTCTTTTTTATATTTTATCAATATAAAAGATCAACATATATTTGGTTTATAAGATTAAACCATGAATCCAATCAAATATCCAATGTATGTATTTGCTACTTTGTACAAATTTCTCAAATCACACACATTGGACCTCTATTTCTCATTCAAATAAAACTCATTTTTGACATATGAATATATTATTCATAATGTTCAAAAAATAGTTCCAACATTTTTTTCTTCTTCAAATCAAAAATAAATATGATGCAAGTTAAGTTAAGAAGACACATGGTTCTTGCAAGGCTAAGTCGGGCTTTAATCTCTAATAGGACACAACCTTAAAAAATATTCTATCATGACCTATTTTAATTTATATGATCCCATGACCCCATGTAAATTAAGTAATAAAATTACCTAGTTTAATCTATTTGCACATCTAGCCCTTCACGTTTTGGTTAATTATGATTTAACCCCAAACTTTTCAAAATGGCAGAAACATCCTTTTGAATCAACCCCAAATCTTCCAATACCATTTTCCAGACTTCTTATTAATTTCAGAGTGGTCTCTCATCTTTCATTAACATCGTTTTTGACCCCAAGCTTCAATAATATGCAAGTTAACCCTTGATATTTGCCATAAGCTTCTTAATAGTGCAATTGAGCCTCTAATGCATGCAAAGATCATATATATGCAATCTAACACCTAAATACAACTCAAAGCACTAATATGATTAAGAAAAAGATGCTAAAAATATTAAAAACACTATATATCATTAACCTTATACTCTAACAGTTTGTTTATTTGTTTGTTTACCATATTTTTGAAAAACGTATACCAAAATATTTTTTTAAAATTAATGATTTCATAATGTGAGATACTAAATATGTAAACATATAGAAGTGGTGTAACTAAGGTGTATTTACTTCTTATGTGACGTAACTAAACTTTTCAATTTTGCTATCATATTGTAATACTAGTACAACTAGTACAACTATTTTATATATAACAGACATAAAATGCTGGTATAACTAGTACAATTATTCAATTAAGAAATTTTAAAATTCTATTTGGCTTTCCATATGAAAAAAAACCGTAGGCTATACAAGTTGAAATGTCCTTAGAATGGTTTATCCTAAATATTTGAAGTTTAAGCAATTTTTTTTTGCAATTATTACACAATTACATAAGTTTTTATGATCTACCTTATACTTTAAAGGTTTTTTTACTTGTTTGTTCACTACTTTTTAAGAAAACTTATACCGAATATATTTTGACAAAATTAATGATTTCATAGTATGTGATTATAGGTATGTAAATATATACAAGAAGTACAACTGAGGTATATTTATTTATAATTTGGTACAACTATATATTTCAAATTCTAGACCAAAATACATCTATGTACAAAATTGTACAACTCAAAACTCGGTACAACTATGTATATGATTGTACAACTAAAATACTGGTACAACTATGTACACAATCGTACAACTCCACAACTGGTACAACTATGTGTTATTACATTTGGATTGTTTATCATGTTTTAATGATCCCATTAAAATGATGAATAAAGCTATGGTGTGAAAATATCGGTCATATTATTATGATAAACAAAAATCGAACTTATTTTTATAAAGCTATGGTGTAAAAATATTAGTACAACCCCTAAAACTAGACATATAAACAATTAATATAATTTTTATTATATATTAGACGAGTATTACTGGTACAACTGGTATAACTTTGACATTTCAGAAATTAACAAAACCAATTTGGTATTCCATAGAAGAAAACAATCACATATCTCAACTGGTATGTACTCAGAAAGTTTCTTTAATTTAATTATGAAGTTTTGAAAAAAAAATTAAATTATTACACAACTCCATAAATTTACATGATCTACCTTATACTTTTAAGATTTGTTAACTTGTTTGTCCACATAATTTTTGAAAAACATAGATGAAATGTATTTTTTACAAAACTGATGATATCATTGTAATCGGGCAAAGATATGTAAATATAAATAAATGGTACAACTGAGGTAAATATATTTATTATGTGATACAACTAATATTTTTTGGTTTCACTGCAAAAGTACAACTATGTACAAACTTGTACAACTCAAAAACTAGTACAACTATGTACAGTTGGTACAACTAGAATACTAGTATAACTACTAGTTATTTTAATGAGAAGGCTTTGTTAATCTCTTCAGCCTCGTCAAGGGCTCTGCATCTTCCAGTAAATCAACTTTAGCATCTTCATCCACTTTCTCCACAACTTTCTTCTCTGCAACTTCTTTCTCAACCTTTTCGGCAGCTGTTGTCATCACTTCAAGTGTATAAGGCGATTCATCAACATCCTCTACAAAATCACAACAAATCACAATAAAATCACAACTAAATTAAGTGCCATTAAATCATAACAAAATACGTTAACTTTAATTGCCTTCTCTGGATCATTCTCGCCCTCCTTTGTTTTAATGATACAACTGGTACAACTTTGACCTTTCAAAAGTTGACAAACTAGTTTGGTATTCTATATGAGAAACAATCAAATATTTAAGATGATATATAATTAAAAAATGATTGAGCAACAAGTCTTCACGAGATTTTCTAGCGATCTTTGAATACACAACTCTTAAAAGACCTGCCAAAAAGAGAGCTTGAGCCATTACGTCCAAGTTCTTGCGGTTTCCTCGCCTCTGGTCCATCTCGCCATCACAGCGAGACGACTACGCCCCGGTCTGTCTCCGCAACTACTTTTTGGGCTTTGGGAGCAAAAAGATAAAGACGATTTTTTCCAAAAATAGTACAACTAGTATAACTTGTAAACAAATCATTATTCATATCAAATATTATTGAAAATAGATTATTCATGTACTTTGACATCATCATCTTTTCCAGCATCCTTAATACACTGAAAACAAAAAACAAATATCACCATATTAATTACAAATTTGTATTAGTTATACGCGTTATAGTTATACTAGTTATACTCGTTATATTCAATATAGTTGTACTAGTTATACTCGTTCTATTTATACTAGTAGTATTAGTTCGAGTTATACTATTTGTACTATTTCGAGTTGTACTAGTTTTAGTTGTACTAGTCGTACTAGTAATTTTCTGGGTTCTTTTTTTTCGTAAATTTTTTACATTGAAGATGAAATTCGACGGGTAAATATAACCATGGGTTAATCGATTTGTAATAAAAAAATAATGAAGATTATATGTCATTTTTTTATGGAGATTTGGATTAAAAAGTGTGGAAGTGAAGATTGAGGAAAAGATGATGTTGAATGGCAAGTAGTTGTTTTTGAATTTAGGAATTTAGGGCTAAAGTCGGATCGGGTTTGGGTTTCAAAAATCAGATAGGATAGCAATGGCACGGATCGTAAATAAACTGATGTCTTCTGGTTTTTTAGTTATTTATATTTTTTTTTATTTAAATTTTAATGTAAAATTAATATAATTTATGATGGGATCTTTTTAGAATTTTTGAAACCCAAGTGGATTACTACAGAATTTTGATCCGGCA